>DWNR01001312.1:0-15477 GCA_018250455.1 Polygonus leo
ACTATTAAGATAAACTTATATGTATATAATGATCTCTGAAAAAATCTCACAAAAAAAAATCCCAAACGCTCTTAAACATACTATGTTCCACAATAAACTAAGATTGGTACTGGCTATTATTGTATTGTACTCGCATACGATAAGTATATCGTAATCAAATATAAACCTATACTTCATAAAAATTCAACCCCTATATATTATACCCCTATATATTTCCATGCTATCAATAAGCATTTTAATGGACAGACCACCATAGAAGCATTATTTTCATTGTTATTGTCATTTTGAGTCATTTGCTGATTTACACGTATATTATGTTACGAAAGATATTATATAAATACAATATGTAAATACGAATTATGTTCTATATATTCCATTTAAGCATTTACAACAAATACACCCAAAATTGTACCATATTACGCTTTTGATATATGAATGTGCAACTTTACTATCACTTCTCCCAGGGTAGATAACTTTGAAAGCCAAGTTAAATACGGTTAACAGTAACTAATCTAATAAAGACCTACATTAATATTGATGCTACAATATAACGTAGTAAGTTTAACCTCAAAACCGTTATTTGGTTATAAAGTTTCTGGGTGAGATAACGTTGATTCAATTTGCAAATGTCTAAATATCTGTATTATTACTTCAGTTAAGAGAAATATTAAGGCAATTTCAAGACAACAAAGTAGGTATGTAAAATGACATTTCAAGTTTTTGACAATACTTTGTCAAAAAATTAAAATTGACAATACTTTGTCAAAATTTTTTTTTATGTATTTTTGTATTGTCATTATATATGTATGTGTGTATGTTCCTTTGTGGCACACTATAAATCATACGCGTGGGCCGATTTTTCGTCTCAATCTTACGAGTGTCACTAAGTACGTGACAGTAATCAAAATTATGGTGGCCGCCATTTTGTGCAAAAGGAAAAAATTAAAGTCGACATACTATGTCAAGTGCAGTATCATTTTATTTTTTTTTTTTCGTCGGAAAAATGCGGAACGCATGTCCCCCACCGCAAGGGGCCGACGGGGGGGTCAGTGGGGCTCCAACCCACTAAAAAACCGACGGTGATCCACCTCTCCACTATGAGGGCGGAGTCGCGGGAGCGAACAGTGCACGCGTCCGCAACCCCGCCAGTGGCGTCCGGCCCTGGAGGAACCGGACCCTTCCTCCCTCTCGGGGCTACCCCCTCGAGGCTATTACTCCGATGGCGACGTCCGGATCACCTGGACGTCGTCCACCCAGGGACATCGTGGCGGGCGGCGACTGACGGCCCTTGTCAGTCGCGGCCCACTAGTCCCGTCAAGGCGGCGGGGGGCGGATTTGCGGAAGCCGCCTGCGGGCGGCCGAGATGAGCTTGCACCAGATGGTTTTCCAAGTTGTTTAATTATTGTAGATATCTATATAATTACACTTACTATTTAAAAATACAATAAGTATATATTATTTTTCTTGTCTATTACGATGCAGTTTTGTTATGGTGTTGGTTAATATCGATTTTTTTTAACTTTCCGATTGAAATGCCTCAAGAACTTAGAATTTAGAAGGTAAGGATTCGAAACCGAAAGACAGAAAATAAATTCATAAGAAGAAAAGTGGATTGGAACGTTTTTAAATAAGACTAAAATGTATTATTCGTTTATTAATTAATAAAACGTATAATCTAGATACATACAAAGGATAATTGATGCGTACCTAATTTTTACTCAAAGCTCAGTAAAATTATGACCTGGTGTGTAGTGTTTATGCTAACGTTGTCATGGAGATTTTTCTCTACTAAGTGTTTTACCTACATGAGAGTAGAGCAAATAATTGGTCTAAATTCAGGCTCTACCATTCTAGATCTAATTCTTTGTGAGCAATCTAGAGACAATGTAGAGACCAATATCTAAGGCTTTTTGTTAAAAATAGTAGCATTTAGCTATTATTTTGAATTAAAACAACTGTGTTAATATTCTAATATTTTTCTAAATTTGTTAAGGAACTTTCCTTTTCAACGCAAATGAATCGATATAGTTATTGACACTTGAGTCGAAGGTTGCTACTAACTCTCACATCATAATGATCTTAAAGCAAAAAACGCACTCCGCACTGTATGTTTGTTTACTTCCACCTCTGATACTATAACATCCTTATACAAAATCATCGTCAATACTAATATCATAAGCGAAGGCAAGAACTTTTATTACTAAAATCCATGTTTCATTGATTATTTTTAATAGATACATTAAAAATATATAAAAAAAACTGAAGGTTTGTCAGCTTTTGTTGTAGACATTTACTGTCGTCTAATCGTTACTTCGTGAACAAGGGGAGTCCTTTGGACAAATAAGTACTACATACTTAATACGAGTCAAATGACCTTGAGTCATGACCTTTGGAATATCTAGGTAACATAAGTAGACTTGCTTATAATATAATGTATGTTTAGCGCTACTCTAACTAATTAGATAATGAAACTGTGTTGTTTAATATGCGTCTATGATGACGGGTCACGCTTATCAACACAACTACCTACTTAATTTGTTTTAATAACCCACCATCAACAAAGTAGATAAACGACCGACCTAACCACGATCGTAGACTAAACTTTAATAACCTTTATTTTTCAGGTATGTTTGAAAAACGAACGAGCTTCTTAACCTCAAACAACCTATCTGTTGTAAGATCACCACGATAAATTAGAATAACACATAGGTACATTTACATTATAAAAACTTAAACATTTGATTATCTACGTTCTGCTAGCTTATACCTAAACTACGTAAGCACCTGGAATATTTTCATTATTAAATATCAGCAAATATTTGGTCACTGATACTCACGACGTCTCTCGCTTGACGCATATCGATTCGTCTTGTCAGTCCCGAAGACCGAGATAAGAGGTGATGAACGAGGAGCGTTGGCGTCCACAGGGTGCTGTCATAAATTCCACGGGGCGAAGAAACTCGCGATATCCGCGTTCAGGGAAACCGGTTTACCGAGGGAGCGTAATCGCGAAGTGAAAGGAACGAGCGATCGGTGCGAGCGGCGTTGGCGGCACTTGCTAATGTTGTACGAGGGTCACCTTGAGACGGCGCGGCCGGCGCATGTGCACCACACCCTCGGCCTCCGCTCCCGCGGCTACGTCACAACCCGCGCCCGGCCCCCGATCGCCCGCTACTCGCAGTCTGGGCTGCCAGTTGTATAATTGGATACTAGTGTATAATTTTGTGACCTTATGTATCCTTTTTGAATAGTACAACTTGTATAATTGGATACAAAAAAGAATTCAAGTTTAAATTAAACCTTTTATTTTTTTGGATTTTATATACGTAGGCAAATTGAGGCCGGACTGTTTTTAGTCTGTTGCTTGTGCGTTTTTTTTGAAAATTGTTTAAAATTACCGACTATTATAATGTACAAAAAGTTAGCATATAAACAATTTGTTACAGATATTTTCCCAATTTTCTTAGCTGATATAATAGGTTGATTTTGTATAATTTTATAGTCCTAGCAGTATAAAACGGTATAAAATAAGTCCGCTACTGGCTACTGGCAGCCCTGCCGTGGTACCTCGTACAACCACAGCCACTCGGTTCACGTGATGCCCTTCACGCACTGACGCGTTCAACTAACGCAACTACTGTTAATGCTTGCGAAATATCCCGATAACTGCGTTGAATGACGTGGACGACGCGCTAGGTTCGGCGCGTAAGTTTTACATATTCAAAAAATTTTGAATACGTAAATCTTTAGAATCTAAATAAAAAATAGACCACACATGAACTACTGGCAGTACCTGTGCCTACTTATAAATTAAATTGCTCAAAAATCGACAACAAACACTCAGACGAATAAAACTTTTTTCGTCTGAGTATTCGCGGTTGCGCTGCTATACCTATTTATGTGTCTAACTAATAAAAATACCTACATACCTAATAACGTTTTAACATATAAATTATTTTAAAATGTTTTTTTTTGTATATGCAATAAATAGCTTCTTAAATATTCCTAAAACTTAATATATTTTTCCTTGTTGCTAAGTAGTACTGTTGTTATTGTAGTATATAAGTTGTCCATAGGAGGAAAAAGGAATCACTAGGGAAAGCCCCGATGGGATTCATCTATCAAACTATGTGCGTCAATTGTTCGGGTTTATGAAGTTAGTAAAATGGTTAAAATACGTAACAAATTCATATATAATATTTGAATAAAATTGCAACTAAACATAGAGTGTAGTAACGAGCAATTTAAATTCTAAGTCTAAATACTGATTAATTATTATTATATCTAATAAATCTGCATTTAGATATCGTACATTAATACACTGTTTTATTTCCATATTTTTTTGGCTTAATAGAATTCATTCATTAGCAGCGTTAAGAACCGAATACATTATGAACAGGATTTTCCTGTTTTATAACTTTAAATGTGTTACAGTATTAGGAGATTTACAGGAAGTTTATTTAGATATTTCACAGAATAGACTAAAGCTATTTTATAATATATGCGACTACGATCCATCCAGATTTGTATTACGGGAAAAAGATCAAAACAATCAAAAGCATATTTCACACATGACTCCATGGATACCAATATCTGTAGATATCGGTTTTCGTAAAAGTGGGTGTGGCGCGTCGACGATGCATGTGCGGGCGCCGACGTGCCTCCGAGCATGTCCATTGATTCGTGATTCTGTACACGTGGGACTCATGACCGACTCTCCAGTCTTATTGCAGAATCTGTTAAAAGCTTAACAAATTGGTTAAGGAAAACCGAAGCTTGTGTTTCATTGATGTCGTCATCATTTCTCACATACCTATAAGCGACAACGACTGAATCACAGTTTAAAATATTTAACATTTCGTCATTCAGTGTTGCACATCCTTACTAGTTTATTTCTCCGGCATCTCTAAAACAGTGCATTTAACTAAGTGCAATTTTAAGCCATATAGTTAGAGATTATTTACACCATATTTTCAAAATTTTTGTACGTTTTTAATATTACAATATTAATAACGGTTACAAGTTTTGTTATTGTTTCTGTTGTACTCTGATATCCATTGTAAGATTAAACTTGTGTTATGGATATCATGAATATTGAACAGCGGCTACATTGCAAAATGACGATCTCGGACAATATGGCAGTATAAAGAAAGTAAACTTAAATAGAGCTATAACTTTTAGAACAAATATTGTTTTTACATATACATTTGTGTGTGTGCGTGTGTGTGTGTGTTTGTATGTGTAGTATAAGTGTACATGAGCATGTATGTATATCATTTGTTTGGGAGATTAGAATGAGAAATATAATGTTAAAAGTTTATAAATTTCTCTGTCTCATCATAGGTCTTTGACTGTAACCATTTATACACGTGTAATTTACATTGACGCTTACATAGATGGTAAATATTGCAGTGTTTATTAATTTTGTTATAAAGGTGGTTACCAAGTACTAGAAAATGTCGTTTGGCTAAAGCCGTCTTAAAGCGGGGAGTTGAACACACAGAATGGTGACGGCGTTTGTTAATAACATTATAGTCATACGGTAAAGAGCTATGTTTCCGAAGAATTGTATGAAGAATAAATAGTTGTCTCACTGTAAGGACTTCACAGTCATGGTAGAGGTCTTTTGTTGAGTACCTAAAAGGTTTGAGGGTCATAACCTTTAGAACAGCTCTTTGTGCCCTTTCTAATGTTAAGAGATGTGTTTTAGATGTACCACCCCATGCTGTAACACAATATGTAAGTAATGACTGACATAAGGCGTAGTAAACTGCTTTTAAGGTCTTAAGGTCAGCTGAATGTCTTAACCTTTTGAAAATATATATAAGCTTCCGAACTCGTGACGTGAGTGTATTAATATGTGGCCTCCAGTTTAACAAGCTATCAATAGTTATTCCTAGGTATTTGGTAGCAGATACTCTCGTCAGCTGCGGACAATGACATTGTGAAGAAGAGTATGATATATTAGAACAGGAATGAGCATTAAGTATTAATATGTCAGGAGCAGGCAATGTCTTAGATTGCAAACAGAAGGGTAAGAAAACTGTTTTGTTTAAATTTATTGTCAGATAATTATTTGACAGCCATTTCAATACTGATTTCAGAGCGTTCTCTGCATGTATCATTACCTGGGGCCAGTCGTTACCATGTATTATTAGGGCAGTATCATCTGCATATGTAAATATTGAGCAATTCTGTAGATTTAACTTACAAAGATTATTAATATAGACTAAAAACAGAGTCGAGCCTAGCACTGAACCTTGAGGTACGCCGAAATTCAAAGGTTTACTGTCACTATAAAGGTCGTTTATTTTCACACATTGAGTTCGGTCATACAGGTAGTCTTGAAAGATTTTAAGAGCATGTCCACGAACTCCAAGACCTTCTAATTTACTGAGTAGGTGAGAGAGGCAAACGGTGTCAAAAGCCTTAGAGAGGTCTAAGAATATACCCAAACACTTCTGTTTTTTATCTAATTTGGTAACAAGATGATCGGTTAGAGAAGATACAGCATTCTCTGTAGATTTACCGCGCCTAAATCCATATTGATTGCTAGCCAAAAGGTTGAATGATTCTAAGTATTGTATTAAACGATTATTGAGTACTTTTTCCAATATTTTAGAGATAGCAGGCAAAATAGAAATGGGTCTATAGTTGGTTACATTATGTTTGTCTCCACTTTTATAAACTGGGTGTACAATAGCCCTTTTAAATACCTTAGGAAAATGACCAGAAGATAAGGAAATATTGCAAATGTGGGCGATAATAGGTGCCAGCACAGTTGCACATGATTTTAACAGTTTTGTTGGGATGCCATCCCAACCCATCGCGGCGTCTCCACGCATGTCGGTTATGAGTCCCAGGATTTCTATTTCATCTGTAGGTAATAATACAAGTGAATTACTAGGTTCATTCAAAATCATATTGTATTTTACGCATAAGTCGCTATTAAATTTTTTAGCTAAGCTTTCCCCAATGTTTATAAAAAAGTCGTTTATAAAGTTTACTGACGTAACGCTGTCTGGGAATATCTTAAGTAAATCAGAAGGAGAAGGAGAATGGGTTTTTGTATTAGTTATATTTTTGATTGTTTTCCAGGTAGCTCTAGGGTTATTTGTATTTTTTTTTAACTCTGATCTTTCAAATTCAATTTTTAACTTTTTAAGAAGTTTGTTACAAAAATTTCGGTATCTAATATAGGTAAGTTTAAAGGTATAGTTTTCAGGTTCTTTTTTTACCTTACGAGATAAGTTGTCTCTATTGCGTATACATCGTAACAGGCCCTTAGTTATCCAAGGCTTAATAATTCTTTGCTTCGACGTTACATAAATTACCTTCGAGTGTTTAGTAATAATTGATTTTATGGTAGTGATAAGAAGTTCAGCTGCAATATTTGCGTCTTGAATATTGATTATAAAATTAAAATCCATCTTAGATACCTCTGATGCAACAGAAGGATAGTCAGTAATGGTTCGTGTAACTCTAGTTTTAAAAGGAGGCAATTCTGAATCTATACTAATTAATGTCGGCTTATGGTCAGTAACATAGGTATCAAATATTAGTGTCACAATTTTTAGCTGCGTTTTAACCATTACGTGATCAATACAAGAATTGCCTCGTGTCGGTATTGAGTGAGATGGGTGAAGACCGTGGGAGGCGATTAGGTTCAGATAGTCATTTGCTTGTGTAGTTATTCTATTCGGTGCTATGTCGATATTCATATCACCCGCAATAATGATATTCTGTTGGATTGATAATAACGTGAGGACATCATTTAGGCTGTTGAAAAAGTTGTCGAGATTGCAAATAGCGGGCGATCTGTAAATCGCTAGAACAGATAGTTTATGATAGTTTAAATTACATATTAGGCAGCTAGCATCCGCTATACTGGGTTCTGAAATAGTATGTGGGATCGTAGACTTGATAAATATTATGACTCCATCATTTTGATTTCTAAAGTTTGTCGTGCCATACGATATGTACCCTTCTAATATAGGAATAACTGAAGATGTATTTAGCCAACATTCTGTAAAAATTATGACGTCACATGTTATTTTTGCACTAGATAGAAATACTAAGAAATTGTCAAAGTTACGGTTGATACTGCGAATATTCAGGTGCATAATGTTTATAGTGTTTTCCGTTAAATTAAGGAAGCCTTTGCATGATTCCGGAGTACAAAGGTAGGACTGTGTTGTTCCATAAGAATCAATTTCATCTAGAAAGACTTTATCAAACATGATTAGTGGAAATAGGAACTTAAGTGAAAAATAGTACTATGAACCAATGTGAGAAGAGACTGATATTATAAGTGTAGATATTACTGTAACACAAATATGTTTAATTATTAGTGATATGGCCTATATGCCATAGTATAGTAGAACATTATATATAGTATAAATGAAATATAGTATGGTGTGAGTGTGTAAAGTGATGATTGAAAGTATAATACTAACATGTGTATTAAGATTGTAGGAACTGTATATGTTTATATGCTGGTGTGGCTTATTAGTCTAAACACATATACTCGTAGCTATATTATATTACATAGAAAAGAAGACAGTATTTAAAGTACTTACATATATAATTTTTTTTTTTTTGTAAATCTGTACCTCATACATGGAATTTTTATTTTTGGGCTAAGTTTTTAAGACAGGTTAAAGTTTTAATGAGGATTGGTTCACTTCCCTCGCCTTTACGTAAATATATTTTCCCGTTCCGGCACCAGCAGTAATTATAGTTGTTATTTTTGGCAAACGTACGCGTTTCATAAAATAACTGTCGCTGACTACCAGGTAGATGTTCGTCCACATAAATTGCTTTTGGCTCACCAGGAACTCCAATATGTCCTGTGTTCAATTTTTCAGCTGGCGGCAACCCCCTGTTAAAAGTACGAGCGGCCTCCAAAATTTGAGTCTTTACTGAAACAGTTAGAAATTCTGCCACAATAGGTCTATTTGTGTTCCTTTTACCTGGTAGACGGTAAACGTCTCGCAATTCTAGTTGTGCGTTGGTAGAGGGCAGAATGGTGTTGCAGATTTTCTGAACAGTAGAAGTCAGGTGGCCAGTAGTTTCCCTCTCGTTTGCTGGTACATTCCTTATTTCAATACAGGAGGACCGTGAGGAGCGCTGTATGTCTACTATTTTTTTCTCTAGTTCTAGAATGTAAGTACGTTGCTCGGCATTTTCTTTCTCTAATTTTTGGAGGGAATGTTTAATACATTCATAATCGTGTTTCAAAATTTCCACTGATTTTAGAGTCTCGGTATTTGTTTTTTGGATCTCCGCGTTTTGCTGTTTTATTTCGGAAATTTCTGTTGTTAATTTTTCAAGTATTGTGTCTTGTTCTGCTTTCCAATTATGAAGTAGGCCTAAAATTTTATTTTCAAACGACTTCCATTCGCACTCAGGAGAGAATTCAGGCCGGAGCCTTTTGTTTCTAGTAGTTATATTTGAAATTTCAACTTCTGTAGGAGTAGAGAAGATAATTTGTTTTTCAGCTTCTGGTACAGGAGTGGTAGGTGGTGAGCGCGGGAGTCTTGGCATTCCTGCGTCTTTATAGTACAATATAACGACACTAAGCTGGAGCCCTTAAGAATTAATATTTCAACCCAGCTTAAGACCGCCTTTGTCGCTAGGCGGCCGCGAGTTGTCGTAGGTCAGTTATAAGTGAACACTCGTGGGTATGATTTTATAACTTTGAAACCAATAGTTTTTAAAATTAATTATCCTTAAAAGTTATCGAGTTTTTAAACAATTTATATACACGTATGATGCACTGAATTTAACACTACTAGTATTGCTATAGATAGCAACGAAAACTTTGCGTTATATGCGATTAGGCAAATTATTTTGCAACAGCAAACAATAATCAATGTTTCGTCTCAGACCGTCCGAGCGTTGAGTCCTCAAAGTGTAGCAGTCAACCACGGCTATTCAAGCCGTAATACAATAACTGCTTCACGTAGGATTATGAAGGTGGCGATGGAAGCTCTTCAGTGGAACTATACGAGTTATGCCACTTGGCTTTCTCTGGAAATTAAACTAATGCGGCTACAAAATAAATGATTCAAACTGCGCGCTATACTATCTACCTAGTATCATTGTATTTCAAGAAGCTAGGAGCCCCAAGACATAATATTTACTAAACCTGTAAATGCGCCACGAACTGAAAATATTTGGTAACCCCTGGCCTAATGGATTTTTAACTATATTTTCACGCATGCTACATAATAATAATAAAGATGACAATACAAAAATGTACCATAGTAAAAGTAGTACTGTCGAGGTGATCTGCATGGAGACAGGAAGTGAAAAATGGAGAACCCTTCAATTGTTACTAAAAGTGTCTTAGTTACATAAAACGTATTTAGCATACCGATATGACGATGATATTCATCGGAAGGCCCAGGACCATATTTTACTGGGTCTTCCCCAATTTTGTATTCATCTGCTTAGGTTGATTAGTAAAATTATAAATGCAATCAAAACAATGTAAAGATTTCTGTGTCCAATCGGATGGATTATAATTGTTTTTTTTTTGTTAGTTATTATACAAAGAAGCATTTTAAGTAACCACCATTGGTTACAGAACACAACATTCCGTAAGGCAATGTATTTTTGGCCTTATTTATTTGGCCTTATGGAACACACGGAGAATTTTAACATTGTTTCTCAAACGAAGCCATCTAGTGGAAAGGTAACAAACTACAATTGTTACAAGACACGATGAGTCACACTTGGAAAGGTGAGAAAAAAGATTAGTAATAGGTCTAATTATAGCCTTGGCTTCTAATCAATACTAAAGCTTTGCTTTATTTTTAGTTCTGTTTGGATGGCGTTACTTATTTCGAAGTAGACGATCTCAATGTTTATTTTTTGTTTATACTTAAAGAGTTAAATCATTACAATAAACAGTTGTTTATAAAATTTAATTGGAACATGATTTTTTTCTTGTTGAGTTTTATTGTACTTTATTTGAACTTACCTCATCACAAGCATGACATCTTGGCTTAAGACGCTCAGCATAATGTCGGACGCAGTACAACCGTCCATCCAGAGCGCAGTAAGCCAGCTCAACAAGCAGCTCATCGCATTCCGAACACGAAAAGCATGCTGGATGAAAAGATGCCTGAAAGAAAAAAATAACAAATTGAAGGTTACCGCCATCTGGTGACTAGTAGCATAAACAATTCCAAGTAACAACGCCATCTATAGTTTTCTTGGTAAAATAATATTATTCCACTAGATGGCGTTGAAATCAATATTATAATGTAGGTTACCTCTTCACCTATCCTCGGGGCTTGAATTGCGATACTTCCACTTCGAATTGGCTTGGTACATCCCATACATTCTACTGGCGTACCGTGATGTTGACATGCAATTCCTAAAAATAAAAAAATAGTTAAAACAAAAAATAGTTCTATTGTGGCTATTGGATACTAGATGGCGCTGTAAGTTCGTACCAATATCCAACGCAATTTCATTGCGAGCAGCGACGAAATCTTCAAATTGTTTACGGTGCCCTTCATCAATATGTCGGCAATGTGCAAGCGACAGATCTTGCTTCGGTAATTGTGCTGCTAAAGCTCTGGTTCTCCACGCTCGCCACGCCGCCGCGCCCGTGGCGCCACCTATGCTATTTGGTGCACGCTCCGCTAACGATGCCCAGTACAGTTCAGTCTGAAATAAAATATATCTTTATAAGAATAAAATAAACTATATAGGTAGTAAGGTTAAGTAAGGCAAGGTAAAGTGAAGTGTTTCATGAATATTATCATAAGACTTATTTTACCTTTCAATTTTGGTAGACTATAATCGATTGTAATTATGACCAAGAAGCGGGGAACTAAATATTACTTGAATAAAATTTAATAAAAATAGAAATTAAATTACCGGAAATATGAGTTTAGAACATTTACCTGCTTTGCAGTGAGTCCCGGCGGGCTATTGTCGTACGTATGATGGGTTCCCCGGGACTCCCTCAAGCCGAGGCGATCGCGTACGGAACCCAGCTCTTCGTGGTACACCGAGTGCTTCAATCGGTCGCACCCACATGATTTGCAGGTCTTTCTGTAAAAAAAGAAATATTTCTATTAATAAATATTATTATAATACATTTGTATGTCATAGGTCTGTTTTTCAGAAGTTCCAAGTTCGATCTCAGTACTGACAGATGACCAATGGCAATTGGTATTAAATAGATTTTTTTTTCGCTTGTATTGCAGAGAAAATTATAAATAGTACAATTCAATTGCATGAAATTGTATTTAGAAAAATATATATAATCTGAGTCTGGGTGTTGTGCATTCGACTTGTATGTGTCCGTGGCACCCACGTCAGTGGGAATCCTAGTGTAATCCTATGAATGGAAAAGTGTAATTATTTATTGTACCTACGTATTCAGGTTATTCAGGGCAATAATATAAGTTATTGAAAATAATTATAAACTTGTTTATAGTTATCATAAAAGATAACATATTTTATAGAATCTGTGCAAGGATCCAACTTCACCGTTATAAATAGAACACATGCATAACCAGTTCATATGCGCTTTGCATGCGCGACAAGCCTTGCTAAAAATAATAAACTAATTGCGAAGATCCACCATATTGTGAAATTACAATTATGATTTATTGCGATCTATCATTTATTTTGTTTACGAATTGCATTATAATTTAAGGCCTTAGTAGAATATAGCGGTGGAACTAATATAGGACGGCTGTTGAGGTTCTATTGTCACGCTCATACTTCTGCGGATAATTTCATCTGTGTATACTATCTAGGCATAAGACATTTTTAGGGTAATAAAAATTGATTGTCGTGTATTTATTTGTTACGAGTTGTGATTTTTGTTGTTTTATATTTTTGTAATACGCTCTCAGATGTGATATTTGTTTTGTAACATTGTACATTCTCATGTCAAGTGAATTGTAAAATTCTTAATGAGAATTTTATTAGACATTATAAGAACGGTTACTGGTCATACTAGAACATGAGGCTAAAATGTTAGCTCTTGAACACTAGAACATGAGGCTAAAATGACAACAACAACAATATAATTAATGTATTTACTGAAACATATGTTCGATTTCGGATACGACTTAAAATCTTATAGACCCATTTGTTGTTGTTTATATTTATATATCGTTGTTTATATGGTTGTTAATTTGGAAAAAAATGACAGATACAATATTTTAATTTCTTGTAAGGGATAGATAGGTTATTGAAACTGGTTGTAAATGGTGGATGTGCATCGGTACACGAGGTTTTTATATATATTGAGATTCGCACCTATGACTTCCACAAGATAGCTACAAATTGTATTCTATTCTACGTTATATAAATAATATATTTATTGTCTGCGTGCACGCAGTCAGTTGAACGTTGATTAAAATTCATTAAAAATAAATCGTGTAACATGTGCGTAACTAATTTCGATTCGCATGCAAGAGCGGTGTCTAAAAATATCGCAATAAAGACACGACAATGTTATAACTCCTTATGGCTTGTAGTATGGTTTCTCAAAGTGTACGCCGTAAATATAAAAGAGGGGTCGCCTTGACTTTTTGTCGTTAACAAATAGAAAACGAGCATGCAGTCCACTTGATGGTAAGTGGTCACAGCCGTCCGTGTACATTTGTAATCAACCCCAAGAAGAATTGTATCTATAGTTGACTGCAGATGCGCCGCTGCTCCTGAGGACTAAGATGTCCGGTTTTGTAAGAGTAGCAGACAACCACGCCACTCCAAACCAAAACACAATGCACTGCTGCAGAGAGGATTACGAGGGTGGCGTTGGAAGCTCCCCAATGGAACTACACGAGTTGTATAGCTGGCTTTCTCTGGAAACTAAACTGAGGCAATCGCGGCTACTTATAAGTAATAAATAATTATAAATGATTCCAACTGCGCATTATACTTATGTTATTTCCAGTAGCTAGGGGCGCCAAAACAATACTAAACTTGTAATTGCGCCGTGATCTGAAAAAGTTTGTGAACCCCTGCCTTATAGGGTAATCATTCTTTGACCTCACTTTGTCCTGTGCCTTTGCCGGCTTATAAACTAAACTACATACATACATACAATGTCTACATTGTAATTACCAGGTGTCAAGCGTCTCCGAAATCGGCGTGTTTGTATGAGGAGAGTTATGAAAGTGGACAAAGTAAGGCAAGTATGTCAGAACCGTGCCATTTGGCACTCGATACTCTCTGCCTACCCCGTTAGGCATTTGGCGTGAAGGTGTGTGTGTGTAATTACCAACAAGCACTTTTTCGTTTTACATATTATAGTTATATGTTTCTTTTCGTCCGAACAGCATATGAAAATATTGCAAAAACAGAACACGACATTCATTTCACTCCTTCTCCCTTATATGGAGGTAATCATGTGAATAATCATTTTCTCGCGTAATCTAGTCTGGAGGTCTGAAGTAATTAGCACAGGTGGGTATAGTAGGGTTTATTTATTTATTTATAAGGTTCACCAACGTAGCATACATTTCAACATAATCAAATAAAATTACTATAAAATAAGTAGTTCGATAGGTGAACACGGCATACATAATAATTGACGCTCTAATTATTAATAAAAATTAAAATTAAGTTAGAATATAAATTAAATTAAACATTTATTATTTTTACTATGTAAGATCATTAATTCGTATAGGTTTTTATACTTAACAGTATGCCGCAAGATGATTGCCAAGCGATGCTGCCAAGCTCTTGGCTGCCAAGCTTGTCCATTTGGCAGCAGGCACTGGCAACGTCCCGATGCTAATTACAACTTAATTTACGGATTATAGAGACTAACCAACATGTTAAAGCCTAACAATTTGCAGGCTGATCTGTATTTGATAATGGTTATCTCATTAATATTTGGATGCATAGCAAAAACATTAAAGATATCATTTAATACGTCACTAAATAAAACAAGGTTTTAGAAAGTATAGTTGAGTCAGTATTAAATTTTAGTTATAAACCACTAAAATTTATAGGTATAGTATGGGTATAGTAATAGTATAATCCTATTTTTTATCGTATAAAGGTAGCAAACGAGCATGCAGTCCACTGCCACCCATGGACATCAGTAATCATCCCAAGCACAATTAAATCGTCCCTAAGTTTGATCACAGATGCGTTGCTACCCCTGAGGACTAAGATGTTCGCCTCGTGCATAAGTATAACCACGCCTATCCAAACCGACACACAAAAATTGTTTCACGGTGGATTATGAGGGTGGCGGTGGTACCTCCCCGGTCGAACTAAACGAGTTTTACAATCGAATATTACAATGATACTTATTTCTGCACAGACAAGTAAAAAGACTAATACCTATTCCTTTCATTCAGCTAGCAGACTTTTCAAATACATGCCAGACTAGACAACCTAAAAAAATACTTTTTTTTTATTGTGTAAAGGTAGCAAACGAGCATGCAGTCCACCTGATGGTAAGTGGACACTGCCGCCCATGGA
>DWNR01001313.1:0-15471 GCA_018250455.1 Polygonus leo
GATTCGAACCCGGACCCCCCGTGTGAGAGGTCGGATTCGCAAACACTCGACTTTTAACATACATACTCACGACAGTACATACTTTAATATAATTTAGCAAGCCACTGTTAACCCACAGCTGGACATGAATCTCTTCTCACATTGAATATAATTTAGGCCATAGTCTACCGCGATAGCTTAGTAGTAATTAGTAGATTTCAAACTTTGTTTTTGTTTTTTTCAATCTCTTAGGCCACACCAAGGTACACAACTTAAAATTCACTAAAAGGCAAGTAATAATTAAATTTAAGGATATTGTTTATATTAAAAATGATTACAAATTTCTAGATGACAATTTAAGATAATTATAAAAAATAAAACTAATTCGTATCCATTCGCGTTTTCCAATGTAAGACCGCAATGTGATTAAAGCTGTTACTACTTCGTTAAAATTTCAACAGGAACGGTCCGAGGTTTATGTTCACAAAAAACAGTCTGGGGAGACCTTAAAACCTTTTATACCGGATAGTAAAATATTTAAGCAACGTTTTTTCAAACAATCTACTAAGCTCACAGCGAATAACAAACTTTACATGGTTTCAAAATAACTATCTCAAGCGAAATAATCTTGGAAAAAGCTGCACAAATGCCTAGGTTTCCAAAGTTATCTAATTTTCAGATTAGATTCATGGGTATAATTGAAATACCTACCTAAATCTGGAAACTGGAAGCTAGGAACAAATTATGTTTGTTGTTTATTTAAGTTGGAAATTGTACCATATTCGTCGATAATTATGATTACTAACAATTATTAAACATTAAATAGTAATAATAATTGGTCGTTAAATAGTACCTAATTACTCCTTCTTTAGTATTATTTAGTATTACCAAGATAGGGTATTTAACGATGTCTAAGAAATTACGAGATTAAATATGTATTATGTTATTGTCGTTGATGTTTTACGTCGAGTGGAGTTGCCTGAGACAAAGTCTATATTTATATATTTGAAACATTCATTCAGAGTTGCACAAACTAAACTCCTGAAATACGTATTCAACGGGTTCGGAAATAGTTTGGCTACGTGTAACAGCGAGCTCCAAATAAATTAGAAAAGCCAATACTCGTCCTGATGTGTCTGGAAAACGGAATAGTAGGATAGCAGCAACCTGTCACACCAATATTCTTTAAAGTGTACAGAGAAAACATATCACTGGACTGTATATCACTGTGTCATGAAATAGTTTTACTTTTAAATTTTCTTAACTGATATCATAAATGGAAATGTTAATTTGTTACCTATGTTAGTTGCTTGCGTTAGTTGTTCTCATCGTCCTATTGTCAGATGAACAGAAAAAATATTAGAAACATTTCTAGAGTGAAAACTACAAAAATAACTGTACCCGAAAAATACAAATATTTTATTTCCCAGCAGGTACATTAATCCATCTGTCCCGGCAGATATTATTCTATATCAGTCATAAAAACCTTTTCGGGTATGAGCGGTCTGAAAACAGTAAGTTCCTCTAACGATCAACAGTATAGCAATGTCGTGATGTTTGCGCCAACACAAGGAGCGTTAGTGAAACCGTGCCCAGTGACTGAACATGAAAAGGGTTCATAATTACCAAACTATTACTGTTCTATGGGTCTTGAGCAGGTTTTGAAGAACTCCTAGACGTGTAGGTCACATTATTTTACATCAGCAAAAAACAAATGATACTTGACGTATTACTTCAACAATTCTGAGAATTTGAAGACAGATATCCGGATTTCAGGCGAGCAAAAAGTTTTATATAATAAAATATTAAATAAACACTTTATAATAAAAAGTTAAACCTGTATTAATTTACAAGGAGAGTCGAACCGTCAAAGATTTTCTTCCAAACTTTCAATATTTAAAACTTCTGTCTTCTTCAAAACTGTTGAACTGCCCTAGTCCATTATAAAAGTCAAAGGCTTGAACTAATTCAATTCATATATAAGAAGGTAAGGTATTCAACAGAATAGATTCATTGAAAAAGTTAAGATAACTGCGGTGTACCCTTTTCCAGGCCACTTTGCATCAAGTGATGGTTTTTATTCCTCTCGTGCGACGGTAATGGATGCTTATATTATAATAATGTTTATTTTATCCGAGAATACCTGGGAATGAGGTTTAACTCCCTAATTCATTAAGTAAGTATATTTAGGTCTGGTTAGGTATGGTTAGGTATGGTTACATTTGAGTGCTATTCAAACAACCTTTTGGTCAAATTAAACAATTTTGAAGTGGTAACGCTTTTTATATAGTAAAGGAACCCATTTTAAATTTTTAAGCACACAGTAATCTTATATTATTTTCTTCAGCTAACTTACATTATAATCGAAATGTGTATTTTCAAAATAACTTTTGTACACTTTTCCAGGGTAGTTCTTACTACTTTATGTAACCTCTGCCAGGTGGTTAAAGCTGTGTACTACTACCAGAAAAATTGCGTTAAGGATTAGGACAACTCAATTCTCATAGTGATCCCTAGGCGTGGTAATTCACATGTGACCACGTCATGTAGAACTTAGGTCCTAATTTAGGTTTTCAACATATTTTTATGGGCAACAGTAACCACTTACTATCGAGGGGACTGCATGGTCGTATAAGAGCTTATCAAAAAATTGAAATTGAAACCGACACCTGGTTCTAGTCACTTTACGGGAGTTTACAATTTTAGAGACAAAATGACAGATAGTAAAATAAATAAATTGTACAAGATTTATGAGTAGAAGTATACTAGCTATTCGAAAGTGATACGTCTATGGTCCTGTGGGAAAAAAAAAACAGTTTTTGCCTGGTCGATCCGTTTTCGTAAAATCTAAAATGTAATATACGACCACGTTATATATTTGGATCACTTAGCAGTGTGATATTATAACAAATAAGGGCCGATCCATCACCCTTTCTAAGTCTAAAGTTGGCTACATGTAGGAGTCCCCTAGAGAGGGTTAACGTAGTCACCGCGCATCTATGTATGTGCGAATTGATAATCAAAGTAGATGAACTTAGCAAGAAGACTGTTCCCTTTCCCTTGGGTTGGACTGAATTCTTGAATCAGGTTAAGATCTTTTACTTTCTGTGTGTTCTTGTGTATATTGAATGGGAATGTAGAAGTGTAATCTTATACTTTGTTTATTCTTCGTCTAATCTGAGAAATGTTATATGTTTTGACTTGTCAAAACATGGATCGCTTTCTACATGAAAACAATTTTTATACTTCATATTGTACGAACTGGTTAGTAAATAGGATAAACAATACTTAATTAGCTGGGTCAAAAACCACGAAACAATTAAAGCTTTAAATGAAATAGGGAAACTAATTAATTATATATTAAGAGAATAATGGAAAACTGTGTTGAACACTAAAACCAGCTAATTCTTTGAAAAAGTGTATTTTCACCATAATGGACATGGATGATCACATGCCACTAGTTTACTAGTTGGTGAACACTGCCGCCCAGAAATGATAAGATTGAAGTTAGACTGAAAATCGAACTCGAAAATATAACTCACAACCACACCTTCCACCGAAATCATGGTTTCGGGTTCATCGGTAATCGGGTTACCAAATTACAAAGATATACTTTATCTTATTAGATAAAGATAACGAGAAATATTCGTACATTTTTTTTATTGTGTAAGGGTAGCAAACGAGCATGCAGTCCACCTAATGGTAAGTGGCCACTGCCGCCCATGTACATCAGTAATCATCCTCAAGTCTTACCTAAGTTTGATCACAGATGCGTTGCTACTCTGAGGACTAAGATGTTCGCCTGGCGTTAAGTATAGCCGGCAACCACGCATCTCCATACCGAAACACAATAAATTGCTTCACGGAGGATTATGAGGGTGGCGGTGGTACCTCCCCGGTCGAACTACATGAGTTCTACCACCTGGCAAATCATAATTATCACAACCTCTAAAAAATTGGTTTACTCTCATGTTATTTCTCAGAAATGTATATAATTTGTATTGTTAAAGATCGTACCTAACTTCGCAAAATACGTAACAGATTATTAACCTCCATATTCGAAGCTTAATCCCTCAGTATGAGAGCTTGAAACACATATTCCACTAGATAATATCGATACAACTGAACGATAAATAAACGTTGGTTATTTTAATATTAAACTTCGAAGTATCTAGAGATTAACATCCACTCTGCAAACAACTACTGAAATCATTTTCTTGTTTAATGAAGTGTGATGGTTTTCAATAGCTCAGATGATGAAGCTAATAGAAAATCAGAGCTTCAATTTTTCATTATTAAGTTTAAAACATCTATTTACAAGTTATTTTTTAATATTCTATATCTATACACCTAATAGATATTGATGTAATGAATGTTATCTTAAGGTAAATTATAAATAAATATAAAATAAATATGGGGCTAAAAAGAATATAACAGAAACCAAGTTATTAGGCACTAAGAAAATCCAAATCTTTTAAAATAAATAAATTGTTTTAATTAACCTTAATTCCAATAATTACTTTTATTTTATTCTAAATGTATTGTTATTTATTATTAGATTATATTCAAATACGGTAGCTAAGCTCATATACCTAATAAAAACCTAAATAAAAGTTTACTAAACGCACGTAATATGTCAAACACATTTTTTTCATGTTAAGTCAAAGAAATAACAAAACAAAAATAAGTTAATATCAGTTAAAATCTTTGATTACCTACTTTAACTAATTACCTCTACAAATCAGCGTCCATAACAGAAAATAGGCTGTTACGATTAAAAAGTGGCGTAGACAATTCGAAACTCGTTCTAAATTTGTACGTACACTTAACACAGAGTTTTTCAAATTTATTTATCCTTTATACAACTTTATATACTTCGCACTGATTGTCACAATTATCCGGTATCCGTTCCACTTGCGGCAGCGGGGTGAAAACGATCCGTAACGAAACGCGACGCGGTCGGCTCGCGCGAGCGTACTGGAGTGGCGGTAGGCCACCCGGCGGACAAAACTCCGACGTGCATGCGCACTCACAATCCTTTCCTTTGAGCCCATTGTGAATTTCAGGTCCGTAAGCGTCCCCGCATTGGCTAAAGATGAACTTGATAATATACCCAGGATGTGGTTACGCTCCACGCTACCTTTATTGTTGAATGCGGAATCGGTTTTGTGGCGTTATTAAAATTCTGCTGCTTAAAATTTACTCACCCGTAAGTCACGACATAGTTTAGAAGCTATACCTATTTTTAATATTTCAAATAATTATTGTTTATAAAAACGTTTTTAAATACAGCGGTGGGAAAATTTGAAACAAAATCTGGTGAAAACGATATTTTGAATGATATTACTTTTGTTCATCTTATTGTTATATCGATACAGCTTGTTAGATTCCCCCCTTCGTTTTTATATAAGATATATCAAGCCATTCTATCTCAGCTGTTTACATTGGACAATGTGTACTTAGGATGCTCCATCCGAGAAAGCTGAGCAAAGCGTACCCGGGAAATGCCATTAAACATCAATATTGCATTATTTTACACTATTTTGGTGACTAATAGATGGTCATTGCAAGCTTAGATTGTTTTAATTAATCAGTCAACATTTGTCATTCAAATAATGAAAATTATAAAAATATCTTAGAATCTCAATATATTGTGATAATCCGCCGTTATTGTGTCACGGCCTGGTACTATTTTAAATTAAGTCCATTGTCCACTATGGTGGTCAAGTGTATTTCTAGAAACACGATTTAAAATCATTCAGGCGTGAAGGATACCTTACGACATTTTTTCACTGAAAAATAAGTGATAATCTACATTTTATACGCTTCCTACCCTATTAATTACGCTACGCTAACCTAACTTCAAAAAATGGGCGTGCTTAAGATTAGAACATACAATACCAAAACAAATTAATTCCAACATTTGTAACAAACAACGTTTGTACGTTTATTTGCGTGTATTCAAATGTATAACTGAGTCGTAAACTCGCTGGTGTTAGCAATCTCTGCACAGCTCATTACTCAGGTGATAATTTAAATGACAGTAATGCTGACACGTAATTCAATTAATAAGATTAATCAATTCAGAACTCAATGAGCCGTAACATTCTATGAATATTTCTCATCTCTTGGTTAAACATATTTATGATATATACATTGCTTCATTTAGTACCATGAGTTAATAAAATTGATAGACACTAGTGGATAGGTAGCATTAATCTATATGTATAAACAAAAATGAAAAGAAAATATCATAAAGTCAATTACTAAGAAATAAATAAATAAATAGTAAATAAATAAATACGAGGGATATCACCTAAAATATAAATTCAATATTTTAAAGACTAAATTTGTACAAGAAAACAGAACATAAAAACTTTTCGTAGACGGCCTACGGGTCAACGAACAGAAGATTCAGACTTGTAGCTGGCCGATGAAAACGCTTAAAATTGTAGATTATCTACGAAAACACTGTTGAGCGTAGAACATTTGCCGTAACAAAGAGCATTCGTACGTTTATTTGTATTTATTCAAATGTACAACTGAGTCGTAAACTCGCTGGTGTTAGCAATCTCTGCACAGCTCATTAAGGTAATAATTTAAATGACAGTAATGCTGACACGTTAATCAATTAATAAGATTAATCAACTCAGATGAGCCGTAGCATTCTATGAATATTTCTCATCTCTTGGTTAAACATAGTTATAATGTACTTTATTTATAATAGTTTAACATATTTTATTTGAATAGTAAATAAAATAAATACATGGACACTAGTGAAAAGTAAAAAAAAGACTTATCATGAAGCCTTATCACTTAGAAATACAAAGTAAATAAATAAATACGTACAAAATCACCTAGAATATAAATTAAATATTTAAAAGACTAAATTAGTACATTCTTGTACTTCAGACATTCAAACTTCTCGTAAACAGCCTACGAAAGGCTCTAGTTAGTACGAGAATACAGAAAATTCTGACTTCCCGTAGTTGTCCGACGAAAACGATTTAAATCGTAGATGGTCTACGAAAACACTGTAGAGCGTAAAACATTTGACGCAATAAAGAATATTTGAACGTTTATTTGTATTTATTCCCCCCACAGCTCATTAGTCAGGTGATAATTTATATGTCAATAATGCTGACACGGTAATCAATACATAATATTTTAAGACTAAATTAGTACAAGAATACAGAACATTCAAACTTTTCGTAGACAGCCTACAAAACGGTCTACGAAAATACAGAAAATTCAGACTTCCCGTAGCTGGCCTATGAAAACACTTAAAATCGTAGATTGTCTACGAGAACACTGTAGAACGTAGAACATTTGCCGTAACAAAGAGCATTTGTACGTTTATTTGCGTTTATTCAAATGTAAAACTGAGTCGTAAACACGCTTGTGTTAGCAATCTCTGCACAGCTCATTAAGGTAATAATTTAAATGACAGTAAATCTGACACATTAATCAATTAATAAGATTAATCAACTCAGAACTCAATGAGCTGTAACATTCTGTGAATATTTCTCATCTCTTGGTTAAAAGAAAGTCTAATATACATTGTCTGATATCGTTTGACATATTATATTAGATTAGTGAATATATTGACAGGTGGTAGAACTCATGTAGTTCAACCGAGGAGGTGCCACCGCCACCCTCACAATCCTCAGTGAATCAATTTATTGTGTTTCGGTTTGAAAAGGTGGCGTAAAGAGGCGAACATCTTAGTCCTCAAGGATAGGAATAAATTTGTGATCAATCTTGGGTCAATCATACTTGGGGATGACTACTATAGTCGGTGGGCGACAGTGACCACTTACCAGTCACCACTTGCAGTCCACCAGATGACTACATGCTCGTTTGCTACCTTTACAAAAAAAAAAATTAGATAGATAATACTAGTGGACAGTTAGCGTTTACCTATATGTACGGATACACAAAAGTGAAAAACAAACTTATCATGAAGTCAACACTAAGAAATATATAATAAATAAAAAAATACTTAGGAAATCACCTAGAATATAAATTAAATATTTTAAAGACTAAATTAGTACAAGAATACAGAATATTCAAACTTTTCGTAGATGGTCTACGAAACGCTCTAATTAGTACGAGAATTCACAGAATTCAGACTTCCCGTAGTTGGCCTACGAAAACGCTTAAAATCGTAGATGGTCTACGAAAACACCGAAGAGCGTAGACTAGCATCTACAAATAGCTCTCTTGAAGAGTATGACGCTACGGCCCCTTTAAAAATAGAAAAGCTCCCGGAGCTTCTAATTATTTCCGTTGAAAAAGATTTGCGGCAAGTCCAGGATATGAGCGTAATTAAACTGTGACGCAGCAGGAGATATATTTAAGGATTTGTTTGTGTGACACTATTTAAATAAAGTATTTGCCTCTACTTTTGGACAATAAAGGTTGACTTCAGAATGAATAGAACAAAGAGGTTCCCTTCAACGATAACATGATTTGTGTATACGTTACATCCTTACTCATGTCTCTATTGGAACAATGTAATAAAATACATGATATGTAGTTGGGATAAAATAAATATTATTCTTTTCCGCACATCAAAGCAATTGAACCAATATTGTATTGATTTCATGGTAAGAATTCGTTTACGTATACGTGAAATTGTTTCGTTAACATCATCGTAGCGTGAACTTGTGTACGTCGTTCGTTTCCTTAATTCATTAGTGTTAACAAAAATAAGTAAAATATTTTCAATAAATTTTCTTTCAGATTCCTGCGGAATACATACAAATGGAACAGATTTTTCCAATATGTGCTTAACGTGGTCAATTTTAATCATTAAGAAATGTTATTTTTTATCATGTGTTCACTTGTCTATATATGTATAGACTTCATTGAATTTTGGATTTCTACGAAGGTTGATGGCTTAGAACGATTTCAAGAACTTGAAAGGATATCCCGCACAACAGATTTAAATTAATTAAATTTGTATGTGTTTACTAGATGAAATTCGTAAAATTATAGTATAACCAACCATTCTTATTTATGTATGAGAATGCAATACAATGATTATATGTAACTCGTAATAAGCAAGATATATGACAGCAATATGACCTGATATAATGAAAAATCCACGATGTTAATATCCATCAAATAAATATTCGCGAATATTGTTATTTCGCTGACGAGAGATGCGTAAAAAATAATTTGCTGATGCGTACTATACACGCGAATGATTCTTATTTATTGTTGGATGTAGGATTGGCGAACATGCATATTGGAATATAGTAATGAGTTCGCTACATGGTAATTCCAGGTAGGCTGGTTACATAACCTGATATCTCGTAAACAGATTAATGCCACCCCGTCTCCCGGCAGCTTGACTTAATGCTCTAATGAAAATAGCAACCTCCCTCCTCTTCCTTCTACCCCCGCCATAACAATTTTATTACTTCGTACTGCGACTAGATATTGTGAATTATCGTTATTATTTCGCGTCAATAATCATAAATAGTCGGAGTTTTACGACATCGTAGAAAGCAATAAAACGCGAGTAATTTTTATTAGGAGTAAATCTTTACAAACAAGCCTACCTAAAACTAGGCTCATTATGACTTTCTCGGATTTATTTACCTATTTCACGACACAAGTAAAAACCACTACTGTATTTAAGTGGTCATATATATCTTAGTTACGAAACTGATTCGGCTGATATACTTGATTTACGTATACACTTCTTATTATAATCTTTTGATTCTACTATCGTCGTTTTTCTTACTGCCGTATGTTGACTGTCAGAGAATGCTTAAAGAGAGTGTAAAATTTGCAGAATTTAAATGAACAAATACTGATATTAGTATTTCGCAAATTTATCGATGTATAAATCCATATTAATGGGTAAAATAAATAAAGATATAAGCTAATTCAACTGAATTCTCTGTCGACGGTATTCATCATTATTCTCGTATAATATCTGATCGGCAATTTCATGTTCTGATGGAACAATAATGTCTGACTTAATTGGCTACGGTATCAAAATAGGATATACAATACACATAATATGCTTTTAGTATAATTTTAAGCATGTTCATATCAATTTAAATGTTAATACCTATTAACGTAGTATAACATTAATTGTTATTGGTTATATACCAGTGAAAACTATCAACCTAACCTAAATAAATAAAAAATGGACCTCATAGCCACGAAAACCGAAATATTTAGTTTTAAAATTTGTTGTCGATGCCAAGTGATTCGTGGAAGTTACGCTCGAACGAAATATTGCCCACGATGTTATGATATGCTTTCGAATTCATGTCTATCCTCGATATCCCTGAAATCCCATTTTTTCAAACAAGAATAATTAAAGTCGGTCAACTTTAGACCTTTAGAAAATACATACAAACACAAAACCTTGTCACTTCTTGACGTCGGTTCATCATTATTATCGGCACATCATTTTAACAATGTATAAATACCGATAATTAAAATAAGATAGAATTGATGGTTTTTTACTGTCGCATACCCACTTTCCACTTCTGTTACCTTCGCGTTGTAGACGAAGTGAAAAATGACAGTCAACGTGCATATACACCGAAAATTACAACGTAACACTAAGCGCGTCTAAATTTATTGCGTGATCGTGTGGTTTAATATTGGGGTCCCGTGTATCTATCTCGGGGTGTCTAACCGCTTCGCCTATATAGAGCCTGTAATTTGCATTTTGAGTAAACGCCGTGCAGTTAAAACTTTCCCCGCTAAAAGCTACTACGTCTGCCTGGTGCTATATAAAGTTTGCGGGCCATCATTTGGGGGCACATTTGCCTTAGCTCGCGTCAACACAATATAAATAATTATTCAGTGAAGTTAAACACAGCTTGGAGGGCTGTAAACGTTAACTATACTGCGTATTAATGGAAATTAGTAGTGAGAATTCTTTATGTAACCTAGATGCTAGATTAAGTGTTCAGTGAAATTGCTAGAACGTGTAGATATTCCCTTCCCGTTTTGTTCATTTGTATTGAACTTTAACTAATAAAATGAACCAGAATTTGAAAAGGATACTAATTCAAGTTTTAATATTTAAGAACTATTAACATACTTAATACATCTGTAAAATACAGACTATAAAATACAGCATATCATATGGTGTAAAGATCCTTGGTTACAATTCCCCCTAATAAGGCAAGGTACAAATATATTATCTTTGACGCTTGGTTACTTGGGGCGACAACTTTGCCACTATTTCAATTACGCAAACACTAAACGTGTGTCTCATACAAAGGGGATTACGGAATTAACGCGTAAAGTGTGCGAAGGTCCCTCGGGTTGAATTCTGTAGCTATACGTATACCCAAGAGAAAATTTCGTCTCGTCTCCGAACACATGTAAGGTCTCATTACAGTATTCAAATCAAATCAAAGCTGCTCCTCCGTGCCGACCGCTTCTGAACCCTGCATTTATCTACGGTACGCTTGTACCTTCGCGCTTCGCTCGTCTCGGAGATTCGGAGTGAAATTAAATTATTCGTAATTTTATAGATATTCGGATAAGATGTCTCAAATAAATTGGCTGTGTATTAAAATTTAGTAATCTGTTATTTGATTTCCCTTAAACGTTTTTTTTAAGGTGTGAATGATTTATCTGCTTACTATCTGAGTTACGACGAACGTGATTTAGGGATATTTTTTAGAATTGAAATATTCCTCAAAATATTTCGAACAGGGATCGACGTAATACAGTCTCTAATATTTTAAATTATAGAACAGACTAAGATGATCTAGACTAAGATGGTCACCTCGTTTGTAAATATAGCCGGCAACCTCGCCTCTGCAAACCACACGAGTTCTACCACCTCACAAAGCAGTATATAGTACTAGTTTTTTTTCGCGTCTTCACATGTAGTATCAGAATTCGATGCTTTGACGGTATATCAAGATAAAACTTATACCATATTATAATTTAGACCATAAGCAATACAACTGTGAAAATCACATCTCATTTCATGTAGAAGTTTTGGCGTGATACGCGCACAAACATACAGACAGACAGACAAACAAAAAATCTTAAAATGGTTGTTTTGGCTTCTAAACCTTTTATAAATAACCCCGCATTCATTTTTTTCAATATCTGCAAAGTACAGACATCTCCCAGTTTCAATTTTATTTTATAGGTATAGATGAACTTATTCGAATAGTAGGAAGCAAGATTTGAAAAAGTTAGCCAGCCTGACTCCGACGTCGCTGTCAGAAATTTTGCCGCCTTTATTCAAACTCGAAATGCCTCTGCTCTAGGTTTCTTAGTTTTTAACTTCATTCCTCATACTAGGGAATATTTCATTTACTATAATATATCTGCATATTAAATAAGTTAAAAACTTCACGCAGTTATAAGAAATATACGAGTTCATATGTTACTTGAAATGGATTATTCCATCAATTATTATGATTACCAGAGCATTGACAAAATCTAATAAAAAAAATGGCTTTCCACTGAAACAATTAGGTATGTCTAAAACAAATATGTAAATGTAACTCAGCCAAATATAAATATATCAATCGTATTACGCTCACATATAAATTAAGTAAATTTACCTGAGACACATAGAATCTGTGCCTCGATCTTAACCAAAGTTGTTTCTACCGTGACATGGGTAAGACAGTTTTGAGGTGTTTTGGTTCCTCGCAAAATATATTTGCACATTTGTAATTCATACGAAGTTTCCGTAGCACTCCTACACCTGTGACAAAAAGTTACGAGGCACAAAACTAGCAAACAATCGAATTGCTCACGTCACTCTTCGTAGTTACGGTCTTATCTCACGGCCGTCCAAAGCCTTAGCATTTTTATTGGATCCCGTTAAAGCGACTAATTCGTTAACGCAAAGTAGTTAGCATCCTGTGTTTTGCAAACGAGCATATATTTTACTAAAATAGAGACGTGATGGATTACTTTAGATTTTTTATCGTCTTAAGGTAGCAATCGAGCATGCAGTCCTGATGATAAGTGGTCACTTCCGCCCATGAACATCAGTAATCATCCCCAAATACAATTAAATTATACCTAATTTTGATCACAGATGCGTTACTACCTCTGAGGACTAAGATGTTCGCCTCGTTTATAAGTATAGCCGGTAAAACGGAACACAATAAATTGCTTCACGGAGAATTATGAAGATGGCGGTGGTAGGTGCGTGTGAACCGGGGCCCTCCCCGGTCGTTAGTTCTACCAATATAATAATATTCATGTTAATATAATAACAAAATTCCTTGTCATGATGTTCCTCCACTGTAATCTTCGAAAGCTAAGCCGATTTAATAATGCACGGTATATAAAACATAGTTCTATTTCAGAGACAAAGTAATTTTGTCAAGTCGAGATTATTTTAATACACGTCATGGTTACAATATTAACACTTACTAATCTAGATCTAGATACATCTATACAAATAAATAAAATTGAAGTGTATATTTGTAATACAAAAATAATCGCTTTTAACTAAAAGCTTATGTATGTATACACGGTACATATACCAAAATAATATTTTTCATAATTTTTGTCTGTCTATCTATTTGTTCCGGCTAATTTCTGGAACTGCTGGACGGATAGATCAGATAGCTGATGTAATGAGGAGTAACTTAGGCTACTTTATTTTAGAATGATATAATGTGAAATGAATTAGCCGCTTACTGACACAGGCCAAATTCCACGCGGGCGGAGCCGCAGGCACAGCTTGTATTAGATAAATCATTAGAATTTACATGCAATGATAGGTACTTACTACTATTATTAATAGATAGTATTTCATATAGCTTACAAAAACATCCGAAACAAAAATAATTGTGGTATTTTTTTGTTATGAAATGTAAAATTTAACGTTTTCTGTACAGAAACACCTTGAATAAACAAAACATTTTTAAATTAATTCTAAAATTCACTCTGAAATGTACAAAATGAATTGCATTTGTTTAACTCTAACTAAACACGTGTAGCAGTTCACATGTTACAATTTATTTTCTCTTCTACTGTTTATTTTTACGTTGAAGCATAAACACTCGCACTCATTAACACTAAACATTTACTAAACTTACTAAATAAAATAACGACATTACAAAAAATAACAACAATAACAATATTGTATCAGAATTGAATTGCATTGAATTGAACTGAATTGATCTGCGCTGAGCTGAGCTGAGTTGAATTGAATTGAAACCAAATACTTAAATTCGTGTAAAAACATCTGGCTGGCTTGAAAAAACCCTTATTAAATTTTCAATATAACCATACCAACTACTATTTGGGGTGGTAAAATTATTGTATAGTGGTTAACTATATATATAAAAGGCAAAACTGATCAACTGACTGACATATCAACGCACATCCGAAGCTACTGTATCTAGAAACTTGAAATTTGGTACATGGGTTCCTTGCATTATCTAAGTGAGGACTAAGAAAGGACTTTTCGAAATTCTACCCCCAAGGGTTTTCGATTTCTACGCGGACGAAGTCGCGAGCAAAAGCTAGTATATTATGTAGTATTATGAAGTTTATAATTTTTTCATTATGGTTTTGATGAAGCTATCACTATCACACTAAAGGACTCGGGTCTCCTCACATAATGAGGAGAATCCATAACGATGTACAAGTGCTAGTGGGGAGATTTTACATACTTTTGAGATTTTTTTCTTAGAAAACCTCTCAGGAGTATTTACTTTTACTCGGTTGCACAGAATAAGAGAATTTGTTTGTGAATGTGCGTAAATAAATGAGCATATTCCCTTGGCATCATTTGAAATCCTTGTAGGGTTGGACATAGCTGTTAGCTGTTGACAGTAACAGTAAATTTAAATTCATAATTTTACATCTTATAGCTGTAAGATGATAACATAGATTTTGAACACAAATAATTAAAATATAGATTAAATGTGTCAGCCGATCCGCCTGAGGGGATGGGAGTAAATTTTTACATCAAGTCCATTCCGGATGGCCCCGACAATTTTTTATTATTGGCTGGACGAATTTAGTATCTGGGGAGATATAAAAGGAAATGAAGCTAAGCCCTTCGGAAATCTCAGAAATTGCTCTTTTTCTCGGAGTGCGTGTGAGGACAATGGCACGGTTCAGATCCAATGAAACACTGTTACTTTTCCGCTCAAGGGAAAGGTTTTTACGATCGACTGTGAGATTTACGCTTCAATAGCATTTCGAATGTTTGAATATTTTAATAATTTAATTGTGCCTTGCCGAACTCTTATTACCTATAAACGACTCTCATTAAACTTGTAATAATGATAAAGGTATTCTTAAAATCATATAATACACCCACATATAATAAACCTATGGAACACACAAACAACTATATATACCTACATATAGTTGTTTGTACCACAAAGTTGTGTTTGAGCCACAAGAAGGTAAATGATAAACCGAAACTCACTATAGCAAGTAATTAAAGTAATAAATCAATATCAACAAAGTAACGATAATTCATTTCTCAGTGATAAATCTCATTAAATT
>DWNR01001314.1:0-15470 GCA_018250455.1 Polygonus leo
GCGGGAAAAACGTTAATTCCTACGGGAAATTCAGTAATATTTTATATGGCAGAACAACGTTTGCCGGGTCAGCTAGTGTACTAATAGAATTTGAATGCCTGACATTTAGGACAGTAGTCACAAAGTAAAAGAATTTACGAAATAAAATGCTAAACATTTTTCGTTAGTTATAAATCAAAACGGTAATCCGGAGTTTTCTGCTGAATAGGACAACAAACACCGTTTAGATCAAAGAATGGGAATAAAGCGTCGACTTGCCGAAACAAAAACAGGAGGAATGTATTTCAATCACAAAATCCGGATTCCAGTCTACGACTGCAGATACCCGTTTATCATAGATACCACGGACAAAGGGTTTAGCTCGGAATAAATCCTGTTATGTGACTGTCAAAATCTTTTAACAACGTGCCACGAAGGTTGAATAGGCCTACTTCTGAGAGTGCTTCTAAAACGGATAAGAGTAGAAAGTAAACGTATTTTTAACCAACTTCAAAAGGGAGGTTATCTATTCGTTTGTATGGTTTTTTTGTATGTTATATATTGTTGTGTATATTGTTACGCGGGTCGTTCGCAAAATGAACGGGTTATGATTATTTTTTTTGTTAGGTCGGTCTTGTTATCTAAAACTGGCGCGTATACATATAATACTAATATCAATGCCAATGTTCTATATGGCGTGTTTAAAAAAGTTTGAAGTATCTTCACATAAGTAGATAGTCTCAGAAATACGATGGAGTTCAAACAAAACATAAGATTAAATTCGATGAAAGCTACAAGAACAAAACAATTCCGTTCTCTGTCGTAAGCTGGGCTGCGTACGAGAAAGAAATAATCACTTTTCATTGTGTATGCTTATACAAATACTACATACGTATCTCTATGCATGTATTGGACACGCCAGGTTTATTTAACGATCACTTTCTCTTTCATAAATCATGATCGTGGTCCTAATAAATAATATTGAAAAACAGTTCTCGTTGGCTTCTTTTGATCACTTTTTAAAGGGCAACTTCTCAAAACCCTCTAACTTAATACTGATAAAGGGAATGGACGTTTTCTATTTGACTAAGTATTACTTTAAGACGTCGGACTATGCACTCCAAGTGTTTGAGATGTGTCAGTTTAAGTCCTATAAAAATTCTAAATATTATGTTTGTGATACACCATATTTTTTATGCCTTCATTTATATTTTCAAATGCAATCCACTTGATGGTAAATGGTCACTGCTGCCCGTAGCCATTTGTGATCAAGCCCAAGTATAATTGAATCATACCTGAAGTTGACTACATGTACTTTCCTACCAGTGTTTAAAACTTAACACGCATCATTAATCCGGTGTTTAATACCGCCAGAAAGATGAACATTTTCCATAACATATTACCAATCTCAGAGTACATTTTGTGTTGCTCACCCTGAAAACCTTTACGATACGCCGATGCGACAAACCTATTTGCGGGTAAGAAAGCAATTTTCTATATAATGGAAGTTGCAAACAAGCCGCTAGTCGCTGCCACTCATCCAAATATGTAACCGATCCACAGAAAAAGTACTGTCTGAATTTAATCATAAAATTGATACAGACGGATGGATTTTCATTAAATTACTTAACTACAGATGCGTTGCTACCCTTGAGGACTAAAATGTTCGCCTCGTGTATAAGTGTACCCGAACCTCTCCAAACCGAAACACATTTATTTCTTCACGAAGGATTTTGAGGGTGGCGGTAGAACCTTCCCGGTTGAACTACATGACTTCTATCTTCTGGCAAACACTAATTTTGTATACCCTCCATTTCAATTTGGAAGTCGCTTTTAGTGTAGTTGTAATAAGAAAACAAAGAAACGAAAAGGTATAAAGGTCAAAACACAATTCTATTGCGATTGGTATAAATCATAATTAATTACTGTAAAAATCGCGCTGACTTATTAACATATATTAGATATTTTAAGTGAGAAAAAAAGGAAGCGAAACAATTAATAATAGTGTCAGTAAACGTATTGTGGTTCATTTGCCTTCATCATAAACATTTTAAAATTTATATTAAGTCAGTACAAAAGTATTAAAGGAAAACACATACAAACAATAGCTATAAAATGACAAGATGACACAAAGATTTGTTTCAACTTAGAAGCTATAAAAATATTCGATCAGCCATTAGTTGCTACAAACAGTTCGAGTGTTAGCAAAAAAGCAAAATATGCCAGCATTTCTCTTCGTTTCGGCGCGTCTGTGACACTTCAGTTTTCCGAGAGATATTAAAGGATAGAAGCATTTCAGGCGCAGGAAAAATAAATTATCCCAGGAGAAAGCTTATGTTGGCTTTCAAGATGCTCCGATATTATACCGCGCTTTACGTTTCTATCACGTTTTGGATTAAATTTTAGATAAGTCGTAAATATTATCAACCCAAGTCATCGTAATCCATAGACGATAGACTCGTCTCTTCGTGCCCATGTAAATATTAACATAACGAGATTCCATTTGCGCATCCGTCCGCCTTATCCGCTTCATCCACTATTACTTTTATTTAAAATTCGCGTATATTCGTTTGGATAGTAAGCAAAATCCTTTTATTTTTTTTATTAATTTTTAATTAATTTTTATTAATTTAACATATTCGGGTTATCTACGAGAAAGCAAACCCCAGGAGAATAAGAACCTAACTAACTAAAAGAAAATAAGAAGAAGGATATAATGGCAATGCATGGCGTGACCATGATGCTTTTTAATGTAAAGAATGATAATAATTGTTTTCTATTGTAGCCTTAGCCGTAGAAAAGGCGGGCCGTAAGAGCATATTATGCATACCAAGGGTTGCTGGGTGTAAAGAAGAGCCCCTAAAATCTTTAGTATTATAACACTTAGGGAATAAACACCCCAGGAGAAAATGGCTGTTTATCATCGTTATGTAAAAGTTAACATGCTGAAGTTCTCATAATCTATCGGCAAAATCGAGAAAATCTGTCAAAATATGGGTAAGCCATATTTCTTGAATAAAATTGTCCAAATGTTGAATATTTTTTTAGAACTCAATTACATCAAATATCCAATAGGATCAATTAGAGTCCAAAATGGGGATTAAATTTAATAGCAAAAATTCTACTTTTCACACAATTATATTGTTAAAGTTAATATCGAGTATAAATGAGTTATTAATAATCAAACTCTGAAAACGCCAAACATCAGCTTTTTACTTTGTCACGGTTCGTAGCTTAAATAAGTTTGAAACGTTAGGGCATAAACTGGAACGTATTGAAACATAACTCCGTTACATTGTTCTCTTAATCGACAAACACAATTTATCCGACTAAGCTCGAACACGCTACAAATGTATTTTATAGCGGTTTACCGAAAATGCGCGATTTTCGTAGAACAATAACCCAGAAGTGTAGGTACTAGGGCTATTACGGTAGTTGATGGAAGTAAGTAAGTACAGGAGTCATCATTTACTCCCATCGCCGGACCCAAGACGCCGTTCGCTCGTAAATAATAACTTCATGCATAAACAATGAAAGTCATCCTAACACGAGACGCTCCTCCAAGCTACAGGGTCCATTCATAATATTCGCAAAACACAAAAACAACTAAGCAGTTTTAGTTCTACACTTAAGGAATTTATTACCACTTTTTTTAAGAATACGTACAAACTTAATTAGTCATTTATCCTTGCTAATGTGATTCAAGTAAGCTACAAATATGTCTTACATGGATCTAAATTTCATCTGTGATGTCATTGAACGTGAGCAAAAAACAGCAACGCATTTCCATGGAAATAATAACATAAGGATAAGACATATCATGATAAAGTTACATCGAGCCAATTGTGAACAATGAAATACATTATAACAATCCGTTTTTTGTTTCCGAACCAATAAAATGGCAGGTTGGGAATACATTGGCGTTAAGCACAAAAGCGGAGATGGCGAAGAAATATAAATATGTGATAGCCATGTCATCATGAAAGGAAATATCAAACTTTGCATTCCTCACAACATCTCCGTCATATTAGCTATAATTTTTTCTTCTCCCCACTTCTGATTTATTGCGAAAGATGTGTCTTACGTTATATATTTCTCCACCCGTGTGGCACATTGTATCGCCGTTGAGCAAAATAAAGCGACTTTGCGAACTGTAAAACATCGAGAGGATTCTTAAGTACGATTAAGTACGGGCTGAGAGCAAGTCGCTGTGAAATATGTCATGCTTGAAGGCAATTGTTTGTTACATTGAAATTGTCAACGAATTCTTTCGTAAGGCTTGTACAATCTAAGAGCGAGTCTAAAGCAAAGCGATGTGGTTAATTTGTTAAAAAATCTTGTAAATACCTTGTGTTTACAAACAATGTAAGATTCTTTCGTTTGTCAAGTGCCTTAAGAAATTTATAAATATATATTCTAAGACATTCTATCAATATGCCTGTCTGTTCGTATATAGCATACAGTTTTAAAATTCTTGTGCACATTGACATCAGTCAGCAATGGAAAAAGGCCAAAACCTGACCAAAATCCTCAATTTCTTAAATATTTGATCGTTAAAATTAGAGCTACTTTTTCCATATTTCATTTCATATGAATTACGTGCTGATACTCCCATCTGGTCTCTACTATACGTAACTGAAAACCTGTCTATTATGTGTATTAAATTAAAGGTTCAATTAAGTGTTTATATTTCTCTTTCTTCTGTTCGTATTATTAACTCGGCAACTTTCTTTATTAAAACGTTAAGATTAAAATGCAGTAAAGATGAAAAAAATATCAGTATAATTATTAGTTCATTGATGCAAACAGTTTTATTGAAACTGGTTTATATATCGGTAAGTGCTCGTGCCTTTTAACCAAGCTGACGTGTATTGTGTTCTCCCTATGATCGGCTATTGGAGCCTCAAACACCTGCAAACAACCCTCGATAAAAGAGAATCGCTTTGTCAATACCCCTTGTTACTTTAGCGTTCATAACTGAATGATCAAGACCGGCGCCCCAGTAAGGTACTAAAGTGTCAGTGAAATATATGTCCGTAGATTTTTGAAGGGAAAACTTCTATAAACTTTACATGACTGGGTAAGGAAAAATCTATGTTTTTACATCACCAACTACTATAAGGATGAAATTTCAAAATACAGTTTTAAGTTTTCTCATCTGTCGGCAGTCCTTCTAACTGTTTCCGATATTTTTATTTGTTTAGGGCATGTGAATTGACTGCTACTTGATGGACCCAGATAAAATAGGAATAAGTGAAAAGTTTTATGTACCTACTTACATGATGCCTAAAAGGATGTTTGCTTGTAATTGTCTTAAAACCAAAATAATTTTAAGTTAACTGGGGAACTAGGGATATATCCCAGATGAGAGCTACTTAGATATTATAATGGATATCACGCTAGGATAAAGAAGAATATCCGCGAGACACTGAAGCTGGTTTCATAAAAATGTCACTTTGGAAAGTAAAAAATCTTTTCGAAACAAGTTCTTCGAGAACATATGACAGTGGAAGTAAAGTTCGAGAAAGTTTTCGGGGCGACGGAATACTTCGTCTCGACTTATTTATTACCTTAACGAACTAGATGCTGTGACTCGTTAGAATTAATTTGTGCAAGTTTCAAACAAGAATACAAGAAATCAAGTGTTTCTGCTTGAACTCAAATGTGACTGACTCCAGAACTAGGTGCGACAGTGGTTCTACTTCAGCCAGTAAAAAATAATGTTCACTCATTTTCTTGCGATCACTTAGAATTGCCTCATACTAAAACCAGTACAAAAACTAGGTCTAGTCTTTTCACTTTTTTCGGATACAAATAAAAGAAACCAGTAACTTTTGTGTATATTAATAAGTCGTACTCGTATATGCCATCGTAAATTTTACCCGATGGTAACACTTTCCAAGACTTTCCTTCTCTATTACAAGTATGTGCCATCTTTACAGCTCATAATTATCCGGCTGTTAACCGGTAGACTGGATACGACATTGCGATAGTTTTTTGCAATTCCTTATGAATACAGTTCTCTCACGATAATCCTTCTCAGAAAAGTTCCTGACGATTTATTTTTAATACATGTATTGTTTAAACAAATTAGATAAATTCATTCGTTATCTATTAATTATTCATTCCAAACGCTCACACGACGGAAACACAAGCCATTCCTTCTTGTCTGCTACCTTGTGTGTTCGTACGAGTACCTAACTAATGGAGGTTTCGGCCTGATTGAGATCTAATTTATTGGTTCACATTGTGACTATAGCCGCATTCTAAATCACAATAATGGCATACGGGAACCGCTCTCCCCAGCCGAGGATTACGAATTGCGTGCGATGTCTCCGTGATCTTTGTTGTGTTGAAGTGATTCTGTTTGATTTATTGCCCACTGCTGGGCAAGTATCGTCCAATGAGATGGTCAAGTGCGGGTAGGATTCGCATGAAGGGTCGTATGTTGAAATGTTAGGTGAAGTTTTTCACCTAGATGGCGTTGTACTATATCGTAGATTTTTAAGTTTAATAAATAAAATTTTATTTGTGGATTGTGCATAGTAGATTTTTGGAGTTAAATTGCTAAGTAAATAAATGAAATGAAATGTTATGTCTTATTTATTGCACAAATTATGTTATATCACAAATTACAACACAATTTGTTCCGGCCTAATATGGACAATTGTAGAAGACAAAGTAGAACAAAATCTGTCGAAATTTCAAGTGTCTACCTTTTAATTTTCAACAAAAATATACAGCCGACTATCACAAAGATAGTCGGATCAACAGACACCCAACGAAGTAATATGCTCTCATTAACATCGAATTCCATTGACATCCTTTTGGGTACGGAACCAAAAAAACGGTTTAGTCCCTTGTGCGTCCACTCACACGGGGGACATTTCACACACTTCCAAAAATTTTATTTCTACACGTGCCAAAATTCTGACGAACTGGAGGTTGAATTTGGAAACTCCAATGTGAAATACTTACGAGACTGTTCAATACACAATACTTAAACCGCTGTTAATGATGTCTTATTACCTACTATAGGATAAAGTACTGCTAAATAAAATATTTTTTCGTTAGAATATATATCAGCGCGACGCTAATGATGATATCAGTATGAATACAATGGTGTACGACCCTGATACACTTCCTTTGATGTTACTATTATATCTGTATAATAATTATTTATTCAAGTCAACGAAAAAATGTACTATTTTTCGAAAAAATGATTCATTTTTCTTCTAAGCTTATATATTAGTCTCTACATTCTAAACGTAAAAAATAACGAAATACCTATTTTGGGGGAAGGATTTCTAAAGATACTCACATTATTCATAGAAACTTCATGTAAAATTTCATGTCTTTATTCTAAACACAGCGGCATTGGTAGTGCGTTGATATATCTTTCATCAATAAATCAATTAATTCTAGCTATTACATACATTTTCATAGATAGGGTTTCATAGATTCATAGATAGATAGAATATAAGATTTTGAAATAACGCGACTGTCTTCGTGAAAATTCAGGTTGCTGGCTTTGTCTTTTAAACTGGAATTAGCGGTGACAGTATCTGGCCGCGAAGTCAGATAGGTCAGTTGAATTTAAAATCTTCTTAAGATTATTCTCCTCATTAAAATACAATGTTTGGCCGATATATATATATAGCGGCCGATATATATATAAGAAACTCCATAATAGACAACAATCATTTTAAATACTAAAATGTTTAAGTATTAAAATTCCAAATATTCATTTATAGAATAGAAACAATTTTCAATCAAATATTTTTTCAATTTATTTTTAAATAAACTCTCACTACTTATTTCCTTTATTTCTTTTGGTAGATGATTATAAATTTTTATTGTCATATAATGCGTATTTTTTTGAGTTACATGTAATTTTGTTTGTTGAGTTAGTTGTAATGTCTACGACAGACCCTAAACGATCAATAAATAATATTACACATTGTTAAGAATTTGACAATATTTTCGACTATTTATGATTAGTGCAATACATAAGCAAGTTTAATTTTATTGTTTTTTATTGCTCAAAAACAATAGGAAAGTCTTTAAAAACGTGAAAAAATTAACGCAGGAATATTCACCCTTAAAGTTTAATAAATATGATTCCATAATAATGATGTATAAGCGTATTGTATGTGTAGGATCCGTCTGAATCATATGATAACCAAATGATATTCTTATGATATTCATTATTTTTTTTGTTGACTCAACTAGTAGATCTAGATATTTTTTATTATTTTGGATACGTTGAATATAATCTGAACATGGAACTTGGTGGTCTTATTATATTAGCTATTAACTGGCTAGATATTGTTCTGACTTTTATAGATATTATTTATGCCAAACCTAAAAATCCAAAAAAAAAACGTTTGATCACCCAAATTATCGAGCAAAATGATCTTTAAGATAAGTATAATCTTTAAGATCTATTTTCATACTTACCAACTGAATATACAAAAAAAATAGGAAAAAATCGACCGAACTGCTTTCCGAACCGAATTCGACCGCAAACACTGTGGCACAATTTCTTATTTTTTAGATAACTAGCTGTAGCCCGCGACTTCTTCCGCGTGGTTATAAAGATATGCATTACTATTAGCACTTGTAAGTTCCGTACAAACTATCAACCCCAAAAATTACCCTTTAGGGGTCGAATTTCACAAAATCTCATCTTAGTGAGCACCTACGTCCTAAAAATAACCCCCATGCAAAATTTGAAACTCCCAACACTTGTAGTTTCTGAGATTTCGTGATGAGTGACCTTTCGCTTTTATATACATAGAATATCACAAATGAAAATTATCGCGTATTAAGATATTCATTAACTTTTAGTCGACTCAACTAATCTAGATTTACTATAGGCTAGCTTTTCAGTTTACTGGCTTAATCCGATCGGAATAGATTTAGTCTGGGTTTAGTTCTGTGTTGACAAACAAAACAGCCCGGGGTCGTCGGAAATGGCAATGTTCGGAACGTTAGGCCGCATACATAAAGAAGAAAAACAATGAAATTAATTTGAAAGTTAATGTTACAAATAACACAGACTAGCGCCAATTTCCCTTATAAGCCTTTGTTTTCCTGAGACTATAACTTAAGGCACCTATGCATAATTTACTCGTAATAATACGTAACTAATTATTTTGGATAAGAGAAATAAAATTAAATTTGGTTGTTTTATTATTTTACTAGTACACCCGGCAAACATTGTCAAAAATACAAAAACAAAACCTAGCGGTATGAAAATAAATCTATAGTTTGATTTTTTAGTGTTTATTCAATTAAACATACACAAAAATATCAAAAAATCGGCTGAGTGGTTTTGGAAGAGTTCAACCACGAACACTGTGATACAATTTTGTCCTTGCCGTTGTAACTTATGGTAAAAATATGTTTTTATGTAATAATACGTAAATAATTATTTTGGATGTATTAATAACACTAGTACATGAAATTTCGTGGTTTTATTATGTTAATTCATATAAAGAAAACGTCTGCGTACATAACATGCATACTGCTAAGGATTTGGCAATGGTATCTCCATTTCTTCCTCGTTTTGTTTTATGTGATAAACGTAGTTTAGTTAAATCCACGAGCTCTTTACATAATATAATACATCTCATATATATATTATATATTAACTAATATTATATAGGATATTAACTAAATAATAAAACAACTTTATTTATTTTTTTATCATATAAAGGTAACAAACTAGCGTGCAGTCCATCTGACGGTAAGAGAACACTTTCGATTAACCCCGAGTATGATTCAATTGTACCTAAGGTTAACTATAAATACGTTTGTTAGGACTGAGGACTAAGGTGTTCATCTCGTGCGTAGTGTAGGTATTTGTATCTAAAGGTACTATGTAATATTTTTGGACGCTTGATAGGAGTTAATATAAAATTTAAAAAACATGCGCAACCGTTTAATTTGAAATTTAGTTTGCTCGCTACTGTTCAGACGGAATTAAATATAAGTAAGTACTCAGCCAGAATTAAAACTAAACTTGATTCTTCACTGATTTTTACCGAGTAAATAGTCATTATGATGAAAGTATTAAGTTTTTTTACGGCATAGCTACAAGAGCATGTTGTGGACTATGCTATAAATTACTTCGTACCAATAAGAGCCCGCACTTAACAAGACATATTCAGTGCTGTGAATCGTGGCTTCAATTTTTCTCATTATAAAAGGCCACTCAAACCTAGCTTATACATATAATAAAACTAAAGAGGGTCAAAAATCTGTACATGGAAGATATTCGTAACAAAATTGTCTGGGGATACTTAGAATCAATAACAGAACACGTTCGAACAGTTTTTAGAATTTTTGTCTGTTTGCCTGTTTATCTGTTTATTTGTTTGTCTGTGTATTTGATAACACATCACGTGTAAATGGCTGAACGGATTTTGATGCAAACTTTACTAATCTGTCGAGAAGATCCCCGGCCAGATTTTAGGCCATAAAAATTCAACCTCTAAAAGGAGCGATAGCAGGCGGAGCCGCGGGCACAGCTTGTAGCAAATAATACTTTCTGCACTCATAAACCTACACTAGAGTTTCCAGAGGGGTGCTATAGATATAAACAGAGACGAATAAGTGCCTACATTTACACCTAGGCGGACGCACAGCTTAGTCTTCGCATAATATTGCCGTTGATCCTCCTTACGGAACCCTAAAATATATTTATATCGGATCTCCGGACCAAACTCATTCACTAACTAGATAATCTATTTATGACAAGATATCAATATCCTTCAGAAACTGTGTAGTTACTGACAGTTAAATGCAAATTGTTTACCATAAAGTTAATGTTGGGGGACGTCATCTAAGAGGCAGTGTTGCCTTTGGGAATGAAGGTGGCTCCGGGCCTCGATATTGGGTCGCTGTTATGAATAATTAGTGACAGTCTTATAATAGGTATTTAAGATACGGTATAAACAGATATTATTAATACATAATTGGTCTCTTAAATGTAAGGCGCAACACAGAGTATATTCTGTCCTCTGTGTTCGCTGTGACGCATACTAATAAAAGTATATATTTATAAAACATAATTGATAACGGAACGGAACGGATCGCATTCAATGTGTATTGCTTCTGTATGTATGGCCTTTATGTTTTACAGGACTTTATGATTATTAATTAATTGGAGATTACTAAAATAGTTATGTGTAGGTACTGTCTTCATTTTAAGAAGACTCGATGAGTCTTCTAGTTAATTTATATTACCATTTAGCACGTGTAAATTACAAGTCTATCAATAAACTTCAAAATAGCATGGAAATTAACAGGCAAATAAATTAAATTTCTGGCCCTTCCGATTACTGGTACTAACAGCGGTTAAATTGGCATTTCCAACTTGAAGTCCGGTGTTTGAATTCTCACAGTATTCTATTGGCGGTAAGATAAATAACTTTTTTTGAAAAATTTTTTTTAACTCATGTAATATATTGCATTGTTATAGACTGCATTACATTTATAGTTCTGTGACAAAATTGTAAAAACTAAACTCTATCTGTATACCTACACTTTCGGTATGTCTATAGCATACCATGTCGCGTCGTATCAGACGCGGGGTATGAGATAGGCCTTTAATGTGAGATAATCTTTTTTTAATGATCAATACTTATTTTTGAGAAGATTGAATCAATACGCTATGACGCTATCGAAAAACGCCTAAAGCATCTGGCTTTACTACTTAGGTGGTCCTATACATTAGAAGAAAAATATTCGAAATAAACACACCTTTTTTCATATTTTTAAGAACCAATTAAACTATGCTCGCTTGCTTTTAATATTATAATTACGTTTAGACAAATATGTTGAGATAAGTTTTTAGAGACATTACTATCCTCAAAGATGGGCGAAATTTATGACAAATGCTATTCTAATTTTGTAAATAACGTAGAAATTCCTTATTTTTCTTTAAGGGCTACATGTCTTCAAATTATGACATAGACTGTAAAATCTTACCAATAGGCCTAAATTAGCTTTACTTCTAAGTTACTCCTATACCAGTTTAAAGATAAACCTATTTCTTTATCAAAACATGAGATAAACACACGTTTATAAACCGATTAAACTTCTCACTTAATCTTATAACTGTGTTCAAACAAATATTTCGAAGAAGATTTCTTAGAGACATTACTATCCTCGAGTTACGCGGGAAGTTAGGCGTATGTGAGCTAGCGGAACTCAATCTCTCTGTATAAATTTATCTGTGTTAAGCTTTCGTTTTGCAGCATTAAGTTTATGCACACAATTTCAACGTTACCCGGCGCATAAGTTAAAATGTACCGTCGTGATTGCAGTTGAGAGTTTACTACATTAGTCTATTGGTATGAATGTAAACTCTGTGCTTGAAGGTCTCAATGCCATATAAAGGTAGCAATCTAGCGTGCAGTCAATAATGTAGATAATGTACTAAAAGCTATAAAAAAATAATAGGTCCAAGAAACAAGGCATCGTGCTACTCTTCTCATCAATCTAAGATATTAATCAACCAAAAAAACTACGTCAGGTTACGCTACGACTCATACACTGTATAATAATTGATTATTTGCGTGAAAACTGATACATTATTACTTTAATCCTAATATATCCCCAACTTGGGACCGAATCCCTTTCCGAAATCCTCAGCTAACTATACCCGAGTCATTACACATCCTGAACAAGTTTGTCGCCAGTCAGTTGTCATCGCAATGTGTGCGCCAATTTACTGCGAGCCACCGACAATATTTTCTCCGCGGCTAAATATGCAAGTAATAAGCGTTGAACGCTAGCATAACTATAATATATTTGTATGCCGTAATATAGAATCAAAGCGGATTTTTATCTCTAAATCGCAGTAGACATTTGAAAAAATCTATCAAAGTATTTTAGTTATTCCTAGAAGCGAAAATATAAAATATTTCTTGTGTTAAAACTGAAATATAATTGCTTTAATCCTAATACATTATTTCCGACCCTCAAATCCCCTTTCGAAATTCCCAACTAACTATACCCGAGTCATTACACACCCTGAACAAGTTGGTCGCCAGTCAGTTGTCATCGCAATGTGTGCGCCAATTTACTGCGAGCTGCCGACAATATTTTCTCCGCGGGTAAGTATACAAGTAATAAAGGTTGGAAGCCAACATAACTATAATATATCTGTAACCTGTAATATGTAATTAAATCGGAACTTTGTCTAAATCACAGTGAACGCTTGAAACGATCTATTAAAGCATCTTTGATATATTTTTTTTACGCTTTTATGTTATAGCTAACACAGCGTTATATACCCGGTATATCTAAAGGTTTTAAAAGTTGCCGACATCTACTCTATGATCAACGTAAACTTTTTAGAATTATCTAGTGTACCTCTTAAAATAATATTAGTATCTATATACAGGAGACAATTATGAACTAAGAAACTAAACATTTATGCTTTAAAATTGAAGCAGGTTAAACAGTTTCTTAATCTTGGCACTTAAATAACATGCATAGTATAGTTTTAAAAACATTTTTTTTTGCGTTTAAATCGAAATTAAATTACTTTAATCCTAATACGTTCCCAACGTCGGACCGAATCCCTTTCCAAAATTCCCAACTAACTATACCCGAGTCATTATACTACACACCCTGAACAAGTTGGTCGCCAGTCAGTTGTCATCGCAATGTGTGCGCCAATTTACTGCGAACCGCCAACAATATTTTCTCCGCGGCTAAATATACAAGTAATAACGGTTGGAAGCCAGCATAACCATGATATATCTGTAAGCCGTAATATGTAATTAAATAAGAACTTTGTGTCTAAATCGCAGTGAACATTTGAAACGATCTATTAAAGCATTTTTGATATATTTTTTACGGTTTTAGGTTATAGCTAACACAGCGTCATATAGGTACCCGGTATATCTAAAGGTGTTAAAAGTTGCCGACAAGCTGTATGATCAAACTATTCTTCATAGAATTATCTAGTGTACCTCTTAAAATAATATTAGTATCTATATACACGAGATAATTATGAACTAAGCAAGTGAACATTTATGCGTTAAAATTGAAGCAGATTAAACATTTTTTTTTTAATGTTGGTACTTAAATAACATAAATAGTATAGTTAAAATTTTTTTTTTTTTGTGTTTAAATCGAAATTAAATTACTAATACATTCCCAACGTCGGACCGAATCCCTTCCGAAATCCCTTCCGAATACGAAATTCCCAACTAACTATACCCGAGTCATTACACACCCTGAACAAGTTTGTCGCCAGTCAGTTGTCATCGCAATGTGTGCGCCAATTTACTGCGAGCCGCCAACAATATTTTCTCCGCGGCTAAATATACAAGTTATAACTGTTGGCCCGCTAGCGTAACTATAATATATGTGTATATTGTGTATGCCGTTATATGGAATTTAAGCGGATTTTTGTATCTCAGTCGCAGTGGATACTTGAAAGTATTTAATGTGTGAAAATATTTTTGCTATTCCGTCGATGTGGAGAGCTGCTGCCCACTATGCCGGTTCCGTGCTTTAGTCATCGTACTACCACAAATGTATGCAGCACTTTCACTTTCAATACTCATGGCTCCAGTCTAGCATTCTTGTGGATGGACACTTAGAAGACGCGTAAACAAACGCTCAGACCAAGAACCAAAATCTAAGGTCCTTGTTCAGTTGTTCTGTCTCTCTTCTCTGCGTGTCAAGCGGCTCGTAGATAGTAGATAATACTCTCAAATGTATTTATGAAAGTTCAAAATTGAGCATTACTTTTGAGTTTTGCTAAAAGTATGTTTATTTTATACAAAAAAGTCATGACCACTCAGAATTCACGACAAAGTATAGAATAGAAAAAAATAAATTAAGAACTAATAATTAAAATACGTGCTAGGTTACACGCAACAATTAACATCAAATCACAATATTCCAGCAAAACGTATTATTACGACAATTTTTCCATCTCAGACAGTAATAACTGAACCATAACTACGTCTGGATTAATTTATTTTCCATTCTCGGGTGTCTCGCGGAGCGGTAATTCCGATAAATTTATCAGTTGGTTTTTTTCAAATTTCATAAAAAAATTCTCGTTCTTTCTCTACCATTTTTATTAAAATGTTAGATCGCAGTGTTATTGTTGTATTTGTAATAACCAATTGAAAATAGAATTGAATGCAGTCTTGCATTTTTAGAATGTAATTCCAAATGGTATGCAGTTCTATATGAAGATCATCGTAAGATCAAAATGTTGTATCTGAATATATCGAACTATATTTGTGTATAGAGGTACAATATATAGATAGAGACAAATATATATTTTCGTAAAGTGAAATGAGAGTAGCTGACGTATATATTTTCCATTTGGTAGTACGGGTAAATGTGTGCGGTAGTGTAAAATGATGTTAGTGTAAAACTTTACGAATGAGTTTGGCTATCGTGAAATCGATCCATTCACTTAGATAACTTATTGATTTTGTGTATATAAT
>DWNR01001315.1:0-15470 GCA_018250455.1 Polygonus leo
CCCCACATCCCCCTCCGTCGGCCCCTTTAGGCGGAGGGCATGCGTTGCGCATTTTTCCGACGTAAAAAAAAAAAAAAAAAAATTGTACAGGGATTACACAAACCGCATCAGCCGATTACGATGCCACAATGTGTACACAATTTACCCGAATTATACGGTTGTTTCCATTAATTTTAAGTAATGGAATAGGAAACTTCGTAATAAAACTATTTTTTTTAAACTGCTACTGAAATGTATCTTAGAAACACAAGATGGCCTCGGAGATAAGTTCCGCATTGACATTAAATCTTTATCTGACAAAGTATTTCAATCTAAAATTGAAAAAATAGCTCTTAGAATACAATTGTTAAAGTATAAAGTAATTTATTACTTAATTGTATTTTTGTGATAGCTGAATACGAATACTTAGTAACCTAACCTAAAATGTTACGAAACATGTATTCAAAGTAAATAAATAATTCTATCGCCAAAACTAGTTTCCTTAAGAAATAAGCTGCAGATTTTTGTTTATTTATTATTCCCCCTTGTGTAGTAATTTATCGGAATTGTTGGCGAGTATGATTTATACTTAGGCGGTCTGTGGTACCCAGAAGCAATTTCCACCCACTTCGGAAATATTGCCGATCTAAAACTCACTTAGGACTAAATTTGTCCGCCCGGGATGTATGTAGGTTTTTGAGAGGTCGAATCGTAAAATTGAAATTGAATTTAAAGTATTGGTACAAACGTAGATATTATTACTTTTCTAGATTGGATATCAAGAATTCTGAGTGTAAGAGGCTAAAATTATTATTACATCAACCAATAAATTTATTGATATGAATAAAGCATGATCTTACAGAAGGGAGCACTTAATAATTTGCATGGGATGTTTATTGATTGGTTTTCTTGGACTGCATTGTGATCATACAAAATCACGTTACTTTTTTTCGTATTAAGGTAGCAAACGAGCATGCGGTCCATCGGATGGTAAGTGGTCACTGCCACCTATGGACTTCAGTAATCATCCCCAAGCACAATAAAATCATACCTAAGGTTGATCATAGATATTTTGCAACCCTGAGGACTAAATTATTCGCCTCCTGAATAAGTATAGCCAGCAATCAAAACACAAGAATTGCTTCACACTTACTTTGACTACTTCGCAACTTAAAACAAAATAGTTAAAGGAAACTCAAATAAAATGCTTTTGATTTGGAACAACTTAAGTACTGACTTACAAGAAATGGGTCTTATTTGAGGAGCACAGCCGCTTCCGTTTATTAAAATTCGAGTCGTAAGTTTCAAACTTCGACGCGCCCGAGTGAGATTTACGAAAAAAGTAGGTACCAACAAAAACCTACTGGGTTACGATTTAGATTTAAATAAGGAGTTTTACGACGAAACTTATAATATAAATTATTGCTTTCTGAATACGTATTTGAAATTAAACGTAGGTGTTACTACTTTTATTTGGATGTTTGAATAGTTTTGTTGAACGTACGTTGGAAAAATACCTTTAATAAATTAGATGTTTTTTAATTAATGAAATACTATTTTGAAATCATTAAACATAAAAAGATAAGGTAATGCTTATAGATTATTTAACGTTGTTGGAAAAAACTACGACGCACTGCTTCTGATAAAGGAGAGGTATTGAAATCAAGACTGCTTAAGTTTAAGAGGTATGATGTAGTGTTTAGAAACTACGTAAAGAATCCATAAATCAATGAAAACATTCGGAATAATTACTCATCAAAATAAAATACAATCACCTATATACAAAAGATTCCATTTAACAGAGTTTTAGACAAAGTTTAATAATCTTAGGTTGATCATTTAATGGTTATTCACATAACAAATCATGCACTTACTTTAACTTTCAGGTTATGGTACATATCATAATACAGACAGATCAGAGATACAGACAAGAAATCTGATGCAGTGCATCAGATTTCTTAATTGTTTATGTATTATCATCTTTATTATAAGTCGTATATACTAGCCAAATTACAGACCTCCTATCAACCAGCAGGGAGGCATAACCAGCACGCTCTTTATCCTCCGCAACGCAATACTTCAGTTTCGGTTTGACCTCTAAAGACTTAGTTTTGCCTTTATATTTGGATATGAATATGTTCATATCCAAATATAAAGGCAAAACTAAGTCTTTAGAGGTAGGTACTCACACATCTTTCATCAACTTCTGATTGACGAAGAACGTTGCAATTTTAATTCTAGATTTTCCATGACCGGCAGTGATTTCTTGCCATCAACTTACATATATTGCACGCTTCCTTGCTACCGCCGTACAGTAAAAATCAATTACCATTTTACCTTAAGTAACTATACGTTTTCTTGATGCAAGTCCAGATACAGCTTAGTTGCAGTTTTACATTAGGAAAAAGAAGCTTAAGAATAAAATAGTGTTCTGATTGCGGAACTGGGATAAAAGGCGTGAATAAAAAGGCGAGAGCGCCGGTCTCTTCACTTTGTCTCGGATTATCTGCGAGTCCCCTGAGTACACTCTTTGTGACGTTAAACCTTGGGGTATAATTATTGAGCGTATGAACGACATACTTGAGCGCTAAATGTCTGTCCTCTACAGTACTGTCTACAGTTAGTCAATCTTTGTACTAATTTTGAAAGCGACAGTCGATATTTGTTTATTTTTATTATTTTACTCTTATAACTTTTTCTCGGTTTTGTGTATGTATAATAATTGTAGTGGCTTAATTAATCACTATTCTACCTTCATATATATTCTGGTGAATATATATTAAACTTCATTTAGATTTTATCTAGAAGCACTGAAAATACAAGTTCTTCACTACCGACTTACAGATTGAAGCGGTTTAATAACCCATTCAATTGTTTTTGCTGAGTTTTTAGTATTATAAGCAGACAAGTCATCTAAATAAAAAATACGATAAGGCTTTTTGTTGATGATATTTAACAGGCTTGTCTAAATGGGTGTACAAAAGGCCAACATTCTGCCTTCTGGACCCTTAGACAAACATGAGTTTCGGATGTAATTTATTATTTTTTAAGAATTTTTCGTAATAATTCTAATATTTGATAAACTTACAAAGAAAAAAATTTCTTTCTTTCTTTAATTGTTGAAAAGAAAGATTAAAAAGTACGTTAAAAACTACTAAAAGTAAATTCAAGTCAGCATTACAGAAAAGTGCTATCGGAGACGTCGCTTGAGAGAAAGCCTCAAGATTCCACTGCTATATATGCGAATTATTATTATTATTATTTAAGAACGAAAGTAGCAAACGAGCATGCAGTTCACCTGATGTTAAGTGGTCACTGTAATAACGTTGCTTTTATCATATTTTCAATAATTATGTGTCCAAAATGTAAACAAGGAAATATCATTATCAAAATATGATTACAGGTATGCTAAACATTTTATTTCTGAATTCACATTTTAAATTAAACCATTTTCATACAAAATGTCATATCAAATGAACAAAAAGAAAGGAACAATAGAACTTTAATAAAATCACAAATTAATAACAAACAAATACTAACAACTACACACAATTTATTCGAACACATTCGAGCTCAACCACGATCAGGAATAATAGCTACGATACGTGAGAAAGGCGATACGAAAGGTGTTTCGAATAATAGCTACGATACGTGAGAAAGGCGATACGAAAGGTGTTTCGAATCACGTTTGCGTTACCATTATCAGATTTTAATTTTCTACCATTATTATTTTAATTTTTTATTTTTATTTATTAGTGTATGAAACGAAATTAAGTCAAAATCTGTATTGCAAAATGTGGATTGATCTTACTTTATTTAGATAATAATATTAATATAGTTATATTAGTTAATTATTCTCAAATATAGGAACCTATTATTATAAACATATTTTTATGCTCGGTTAACGCCTTTTTTACATTTTATCTAATTATGAATCAAATTATATGTACATAATATATCCTTTATCTATTCTGTTTGTAGTTAATTTTACCTTTAATAACACGTCATTTACTACGTCGAATCTATACTAATATTATAAAAGTAAATGTAAATTTGTTTGTTACAGTTTCACGCTAAAACTACTGAACCAATTGTAATGAAATTTGGTACACGAATATATTGAACCTTAGAAAAGAACATAGGGGAATCGCCAAAAATAGGCTTAAATGGGTTGAAATAAGGGATGAAAATTTGTATGAAGTTTTGTCATCTTCAAAGATAAAAACATGAAACTTTGTATTTAATTTAAAAAATAATACGCGAGCTAAGCCGCGGGTAAAAGCTAGTATATAATAATACATTTACTTAATACCATTTTTAACTTAAACGTAAATGATATACGTAATTTAAACATAAATCTGTAATGAATAGTTATCATCTACAACAAAGTATATTTGTATAGTATGTATGATAACTTACCTTTCTTATACTGTCGTAATAAGCTATTTCTAACCAACTTTAAAAATACCGATCTCTTTAGTTTAACCTGTATGTAGCTAACTATATATGTGATTTTCTTGGAATTTGATAATTTTTGAGTATGATGATCTATTTACGCTTCCAGGCTCGTGTGCTAAATTTTGTAAGTATATGGATATTTATCCACGAATGCCTCAGAACATAAAAGTCATCGAGATGATCTTCTTTGATTTGAGTTTAAGGCCGTACAGGGAACGTAGAGAACAGCTTAAAGTTTCATCAAAATCGGTTCAGTGGTTTTTGAAATAAGAGGATTTTAAAGTATAAGTATCATTTTTGTCGTTAAGAAGTAATAAAATTATTTTCAGTAGCAAGGTATTTGAAGACAGTTTAATGTTCTTTATTACTTTTATCCATATCCTGAAACCATTAAGATCAGCACGCGTCGAGCATGAAATTTTGTATTGTAGTATAAAATTGCGTTATGCATGAAATTGATAAGTTCAAAACCGTTCTGTTTAAAAATAATTTATGTAAATAAATTTATGAGCTCATCACCATATAGACAACGGTAAGAAATGTTACTAATACTTATTGTTCTATCTGTAGGTACTTGTGCTTGGGCATAAGGAATTCAAAAATTATAAATTATTTTTCTCTTTTTATTTCGGTTTTATTTCGCATGCAATGTGGATATGACAGTAATAAAAGAAATAACTTCATAACTTTAGTATTAGAAATTTATGGTATTAGATACTAGCTTTTGCCCACGACTCCGTCTGCACGAAATTAGTCATTTGGGTAGCTTATTTTTATCCAAGCAAATTTTTCATCATTGGATAAAAACTTTCGTATGAGCTCCTCCGGGACTTTAACTATCTCTATATCAAATTGCATCTAAATCGGCTCAACGGATTCAGTAGCTCCATTCAAAATTTCAGCCTCGTTTCACCCCTTTGATTTCCGGGATAAAATATACTACTTCTTTTTTTGGGACTCAAACTATATCTATACTAATTTTGGAGGTGTTTAAGCTCCATTCAAATTGGCCCCCCTTTTTATTCCCTTACGGAAAGATTTTCGGGATGAAAACTATCTTATGTCCTTTCCTGAGACTCAAACTATTTTTAACAAATTTCATTTAAAACGGTTCAGCAGTTTGAGTCCATACATATTTTAACCTTCCATTTCACTCGTGGTCGCGTCCAACGGCTAATTTCCAGCTAAAACTGAACCCTACTTTGTATGGTTAATAATACAGATAAGAGCTCAAGTAAAATTGAAAATAACTGCGAAACATCGGGCAAAGAATTAGCCTTGCTATACAACGGGGTAATGCAGCTAGCCTTCTTGGTTCTCTCCCACAAGGCTGCGATTAGGACCCAATATTTTAACTGTAGCTTTTATTATTATTATTTATATTATATTTATGTATATTATTTAATGTATAATTTAACTGCAAAACTGATCATTTATGTATGAACTTTCAACTATCATCATTTTACAGACCATAGTTAGCTTGTGTTTTAACCAATTTAACTAACAGTTACTTAATAACATTTTTATTGAACAAAAATTAAAGATGTATGTATTTATAATTGTCATTTTTTTTTATTTATGAACCATAGTTGGTATAGCGTAAACTGTTGTTGAAGTGGATTATTGTGATATTTTGAATAATTTTGGATGGAAAAATATTCCGTGAAATATACAGTCAGCCATATTTACTTGTGAAACTTATAATTCCGTTATTATACGCACATTTACGGTGGTAAAACTTGTTTAGTTCGACCGGGGCGGTGCCACCGCCACACTTATAATCCTCCGTGAAGCAATTATAATGTTTCGATTTGAAGAGGCTCAGTTGCCAGCATACTTGTACCCGATGCGAACCTCGTAGTCCTCAGGGGTAGCAACGCATCTGTGATCAAACTTAGGAATGATTTAATTGTGCTTGGGGAAGATTACAGATTTGCATGGGTGGCAGTGACCACTTACCATCAGGTGGACGACATACAATTACTAATCGCACATTCTAACACGTGATAGAAAGTCATTTACATCCGTTATTTGCATGATTTAATGTATTTTAATAACAATAAACAACCAATAAAAATAACCAATAACAACAAACAACCAATAAAACCCACTAAATAAACCAATAACTATAAATAACCCGTGAGCGTCTGTGTATGTAATGTATATTTGAAAAAGTACTGACACAAAGTTGACTTTATAGTGCCAACTTTGTCTCTTTTGTCCACATTAACTTTTTCTGTCACGTACAACTCTCTTTTCCACGTTTTGTTGGTCTATTTTCGTAGCGAAACATTTTAAGTATATGAACTGATCGTCGGCTTTGAAAAGCCCTATTTGCAACTATTATTTTTGCATCATTTTAAAGAACTTCATAGCGCTCGGGGAACAGTTTGTGAGCAAGATCATTCCACAGCATGCACATACGTGGCGGGAAAAAACACGAAAACCAAACAGTATAAGACCTCCACGAGTTCATACCCATCGGATGTAACCTCATCTTCAACCGAATGATGCTATGATGGAAACTGCAAAACTCTAGAATACTGTTCGACATTATGCCCGCATAGGTGACGGTTTCTGGGGCACTCGCATAAAGCCCATAGAAACACAAAGGGACACAACATATTTTAAATTATATATTTTTTTTAATTACAGGTAAAAACCTCGCGAGGTTGTTGTAAAATTGAACGTAAACCAATGCTGGATTATGCTCAGACATGCAAATCAGCATTTGAAAATGGACCTAAATGGTGTAGACCCTACGCTCAAGCTGCTAGGTAAATTATACATTACTTTATACTTATATGTATTAAATTATACTGATGGTGAGATAGGTCCTAGAGTACTCCAATCTCTTTATAAACTTTATATTGTTTACTTGTCTCTGTTTAATTGTCGTAGGTCAAATTCAAGTTTTACTTTTATATTCTTATATAATATAACTTTAAGATTTTAACAGATTACAGTTTTTACTGAATTATTGTTATAACTATTTCAGTTGCAACTGAAAATAAATCATGGCTTTACTATTTGTGTTCATGAACAACCTTCACCCAAAATGTATTGTAACAGAGCATCTGTTTTGATTTCAGTATATTTGCTGAATTTGCATTAGTCTCTACTTATGTGGGCGTATGTTGCATTTATACTGTACTCATCTCAGATTCGATCAAACAGGTATGAAGTTATTTATAATTGTTCGTTTGTTCAAATCTATTTAATATATAATATGATATGTATATGTATATTACATTCAATATATAATATGTATTTCCTTTTCAGTTGGTCGATAGATATATTCCTTCGGTAATACTACCCGTCGAGTACTACTGCTTAATCTTTTTAATCCCTTTGTGCATACTGTGTCAGATCAAGTACTTGAAATGGCTAGCCATATTCTCGGTAATGGCCAACATATTTCTATTTGCTACGTACTTAATATGTCTGTATTATATTTTTGGAAGTCCGTTAGACATAACTGACAAGCAAGTTGTCGGTGATCCTGCAAGATTTCCAGCTTTTATATCGTGAGTAGAAACTTTATGACATCAGTGTTTTGTGATAATCTTCAACCCATACATTTTTGACAGAGCAATACCAACTCAAACTGTTGGTCCCAAACCCTTAATTACTTAATTTAATGTTAGTGATAGACATTTAACAGAACTTTGAAGTATCTTATCTTCGTTAAATTTCTAAGCAAAATTATTTGTATTACACATACAAAGTTAATTATTAAAGCTATCTGAAAGGGCTAATTTTATTCAACACAATTGTTGCTCCTTCTGCGAATATGTGAAGTATGTTGGTATTTAATTCAAGGGATTAGAACTGATACCATCAGGAAACCAGTTTCATAAACTCAAGTAGTCAATAAAAGTGTACCGCCACTAAAATGACGGGCTGTGATAACTTCTAATCCATACTTATATGTTTGTTATCAACGTTACATTACATTTATTCCTTGTCTATTCATATTACACGTGGTATAGTAACTGGATTGATCCACTTGAGATTGCATCTTTGTAATGGAACATACTTAAGTCTGGTATTATCTTTCTATCAGACTAAAGACGTGGAGACAATTCGGTAGCGTGTGTAGGCACTACAACAAACACTTTAAGAACATTACAGAGAACTCACAAGTTAGTTTCTTCAAAATGTTAGAATAATTACCAAGCCATTTTAACAAGTTACAAGAGAAATCCATCAAAATCAGATGTTACCAATGATATTACACACAGTACTAGCTGACCCGCGCAAGTTTGTTTGTGTCACGTAAGAGAGAGTTGGTCAAATTTTTCTCAATAAATAGTAACAACCAACACTAAAATATATTTCCAAATCAATTTGAACCAGTAGTTCCTAAGATTAGCGCGTCCAATCCAACAAACAAACTCTACAATTTATAATACAAGTATGGATATACGTTACTAACGCTCAAAGTGAAGATCCGAAGGGGTATAATCGAACAGACGAGGGAGAGAGAGAAAAGAAATAGCAAATTAATTTCGTTAGTATTGAGGTAATGATATAATATGCAATAGATGTGTTAGTCATTTATTGTATCAATGTTGTTAATGTTACAAGTTTTACTTAAGACATTTAGTTTAAGTTAATCGATTTTTCTTAGGTAGAGCTAGTAGTCCAATAGAGTAGAATTCTCCTATCGTATTACTATTCAATTCGAAGAATATTTCTAGCAACAACTAATACATAGCTTGAACTTGAATCGCAGGCATTTAACGCGGAAGTTGAATATATACATATTATAAATTAATTTCACACTCTTTTCGGTGGAAGGAGATATTAATTTATGCCTAAGAAATAAAATCAATAACCTCAATTGATTCACACTGAGTAGAGACTGGATCTCAGTTCTAAAAAAAATTAAAATGATATTAACGATAACTTGTATGCGATAACCTAAAATCAGGCTGTTGGAGCTAGACTGGTCAAACTGCACTTTAGAGCATTTTGGCCAATTTGCTTTTTCGTACTTTAAAAATAGTAATGTACAAAATTACAGAGACGGAAACTTCTATGTCAGAAAATTTATTGTATTGCTAAACCGTGTAAACAATTTGGGCTATTTTGGTATTGCAGATAAACATTTTCGAATATCACAAATCCATGTCGAAATGTAGTTAGGCCACTCTGATTCTAGCAGCTTCGATTAATAATTCCATGTAAATTTCTAGAAAAACAGTCCTAAATATGCTAGACATCCAGTGAACATAATAATAATGGCTTATCCTTCATTTAAGGACGGTAATCTTTGCAATGGAAGGAATCGGCGTGGTGATGCCCGTTGAGAATGCTATGAAGAAACCTCAAAACTTCCTCGGATGTCCAAGTGTGCTGGTGGTAGCGATGATGGCAATTGTCTTCTTCTACAGCACATTGGGATTATTTGGATACTTCAGATATGGTGATATTCTTCGAGGGTCGATTACCTTAAACTTGCCAATGGACGATTGGTCAGCAATATATTCATTATTCCTATATATTTTGTACTTTTTATGTTTATTGGAATCACTTGAAAGACACGTAAATTAGGGTATAGCAGAAATTTGATAGGTGGTAGATCTCGTTTAGTTCGGTACCACCGCCACCCTCATAAATCCCCCGTGAAGCAATTATTGTGTATCAGTTTAGAGAGGCGTGGTTGCCAGCTACACTTAAACGCTAGGCGAACATCTTAGTCCTCAGGGGTAGCAACGCATCTGTGATCACTCTTAGGTCATACCTTTAATTGTACTTGGGGATGATTACCGATGTCCATGGGCGATAGTGACCACTTACCATCAGGTGGACTGCATGCTCGTTTGCTACCTTTATGCAATAAAAAAAAATCCTTGTAAATGAGCCAAATACATTTGTTAATATCTTTTTATTTGTTTCAGGCCGGCTATATGTGCAAAAGTATGCATAGCTTTATCAATATTTTTTACATATCCTCTGCAATTTTTTGTTGTATTCGACATTTTCCAGAAGTACACAGATCGTCGTATAAATCCTAATTACAAAACTATAACGTTTATAATAGCAAGAATTATTGGTGTATGTTTCTGTGGTAAGCAAACCTTGTGACACTAAAACGTTCTCATGATATTACTCACATCAAATATATTGATATCCAACGATACCTATATTACGAATTATTATCATACGCCACAATGCCAATGCCATTTATATTTCAAGCCTTCCTTCTCCACATTTTTAATATTTAATTTCAATTTCAGTTGGGATTGGCATCGCTCTGCCCTTACTAGAACAAATTATCAACCTAGTCGGTGCTTGCTTCTACTCCATTCTTGGTCTTATAATCCCCGCCGTCGTAGAGACAGTGTTTCGATGGCAATGCCTAGGTAAATTCAAGTGGGTCTTTTGGAAGAATCTACTGATTTTTCTTTTTGGTGTTGGGAGTTTAATATCAGGATGCACAGTCACTATTTTGGATATCATTGAAATATTAAGAAGAAAAACGGAATAAAAGGAATATTTTTAAAATAAATTTAACTGTAGAAAATGTATTTATTTTGTTGAATAAGAAAATAAATTATTAAACTGATTATTTAATTAAAGTTGTCTTTTATTTACTGTAGGTTTTTCTATGTTATTTGTTTAACTCATATTATTCTCAACCATTTATTTTTATGCCTAATGTATTATTAATGGTTAGTGAAAAATTCTATTGTTCAATAGATATCCTACAAATATTATAAACGCGAAGTTTGTAAGTATGGATGTTTGTTACTCTTTCACGTAAAAACTACCCAGTGGATTTGAATGAAACTTTACAACAATATAGCTTATACATCAGAATAAAACATACGCATACAATTTTTACATATTTTTTTGGCAGAACAACGTTTGCGGTGTCAGCTAGTAGACTATATAATTCATAGAACCAAATGTTACACTTTCTTCTTTTTTTTCGGTGTTTACAAATATACCAAGCTTAATAACGAACCTGCGAAAGATAAAGCCTTGGCGCAAGATTTTTGTTGGTGTGTTATATAAATACAGTTTACCGAACTCAAAAACATATTCACCTATATTTTTCGATATTAAATACCTATTGTAAGATAATATTGGTGTTGGTTAGGTATGTCATCGACTATAAGTGGTTATTAATAGTGACTGATATAAATCCTTCGTGCTACAGATGCTTTACAAATTACGTTTCTAAATTATGGTTATTTATATACAGCTGGACTTATTCTATACAAACTAATTAGAAGTACTTAAGTCTAGACTCACACTAGTGTGATAGGAATAAGACATTATATAAACTGAGCGTATTGAAATGTTAATGGTACGATAAAAGAGGCTTCTTTATCCTCAACGTCCATATTTCAACCTCAGTTTAACCGCGTCCATTAGCTATGTAACTTGGACGTAGTGATAACATAACATTAAAAAATAAAATATATAGTTTTATCAGTATAGTTTTAAATAATATAATATAATTATTGTATTATTGCCTAAATTTTAAGTATTATTTGTCTATCGCGCCTAATAACGATCGATGTCGTAAAGAACACAACTTGAAGGCATAATTTCTTTAGTCTCAAATAACTAATTATAATCAATTATTACGATTACTACAGTTGGCAACATAGAAAAAACAAGTGAAATTCCAAACAGAACATATATCTTGAAGAGTATTGTTGACGACATCTGCTTAGGTACTTAATTTATCTGGTTTTATCATCAAGTCAAATACAGGGATTATAGCCATAAAACCATTACACACAGATTGGCAATCATGAAGATAATATGATAGGCTTTACTTGGTTTAACGAACAATTTTAAAACAAACGTTTTGTTATGTGAAATTAAATGAGCTTATATATGTTATACACGATTCTATGTGCATTTAGTATTACTCGAAGTAAAGAAAATGGACGAACAGAAAAAGGATTTGAGTGTTGGGGAATATAATCCTTTTGAACACCGGGTTGTAAAGAAGCCAAACTCGTAAGTATACTTACATAATACCTTTTTGAAATATCATCATCTTCCTTTCTATAAAAGTTCTACATCATGCCACCCTACTTAAAATCTCCAAACAGCGATCTCTTGTGTATGATAAGTTAGGCGTAGTTGCCATGAATTTTCAAGTAGACGAATAGGACGAATGTCTTACTTATTGGGGATAGCACGCATTTGACCAATCCAAATATATTTTAGGTTAAATACTATCTATGGTCTACGGTCGGCAGTACCCACTTACAGTTGCTTGCTACCTTCATATTTAAAAAACAACGGTGTGTGTGCATTTAAAATTCCAGTGCTTCAATTCAACTCTGACCCAATTTAATTTACAATCTTTGTAATTTTGTTAATAAAATGAAAAATATTCATTATTTAGATATTTTTATGAGATTTATCCTCTACTCTATTTACGTGATAATAAATTACGTAAACAGCAAACAGTCTAGCAGCTCTAAAGGCTCCTCCTAGCAGCTATTTTGTTAGTGTTTCGTTCAAGAAATATCTTTAAAAATCCGTATAAATGTCTCAAAATCAGCTCTCTGCTTTTGATAATGTACCATATTTATCTTACACAAGTACTTTACTATTTTCATTCTAATTATATTTAGTTTTAGGTAAACTGGTAAAGATTCGTTTCAGTATGTACTGTTATAATTACACAGTGATATAATCATAATTTATGTTTTATTTCTTTTAGAGACATTCGATCTCTAGCGAATTTGCTGAAATCTTCTCTGGGTTCAGGAATCCTTGCAATACCTTTAGCTTTTGCGAACGCTGGCTGGGGAGTCGGCATCGTGGGGACAGTAATTATAGCCTTCATTTGTGGACATTGCGTCCATATATTTGTGAGTACTCTTAATTATTTATGTGATGTCTGTGACTGACATTATACTTGTTATTAAAGCTGTGCATGATAGTATATCTTATGTTCTTGTTTTTTTTTCAGTATGACAATTATTATATCACAATAATCGATTGCGAGATCAAAATATTACATGTTATTAATAATAACTTTACAGGTTGTTGCATCTAGAGTATGTTGTAAAGCAGTGCAAAAACCACTACTAGGATATGCAGAAACGTGTAAAACAGCATTTGAGATAGGACCAAAGCCTATTCGACGATTTGCTCCCGCAGCAGGGTAATCAGTTTTAATTTGCTTGCAAGTCAATAAATTATCTATTTCAATACACTTAGGACTGGTATAATTATCTTTTAAATATATTCTCTATCGGTATGTCTCTATCGATGTCGTTTTAGTTACGAAATGCTTCTTATACATTAATACATTTACTTTTGCTGATGCCAACTAATAGAGTCACTTGCATCTTATGAACTAAACAAGATAAACTTAAGTTTTTAAGTTTTTAAGCATAACGCAGAATTCATCAATCTAAGGAAGGCTCAACATGTATGTTCTGTAAATATTGAGAATTATTAATAAGTCTCGATTAAAGTCATATAGGAGTCATGTATCCTAGCATTACATACTTTCAGATTTAAAATATATTTTATAATAACTCCTCATAGCAAACTGTAACTGCCTAACATTTTAATATTATAATCTTCGTTTACAGCGAAAAATAAACACTCTTTTCATTTCTTTTGCAGATTATTTGCAGAATTTTCTTTAGTATTTACTTACATAGGCGTGTGTTGTATTTTTACCGTACTCATAGCCGATTCCATCAAGCAGGTTTGTTAATCACTTTACCTAAGTGGAGCTATTATCATTTTATGTCCTACTCCCAGTAAGCGCCAGGTGGTAGAACTCATATAGTTCAACCGGGGAGGTACCACCGCCAACCTCATAATCGCGATAAAAAATAAGCGCGAACGCGTCGTCACAGCTCTACTGGGGCCTAAAAATCAAATCTCTGTTTTAATGCTTGATTTATTAAATTGCAGCTTTTCGACTCTTACATTCCAGATGTGATATGGCCTATTGAATACTATTGCCTCGTGGTTTTGATTCCACTGTGCCTCATGTGTCAGATCAGATATCTGAAATGGCTGGCTCCTTTCTCACTAATAGCGAATCTGTTGCTTGTGACAACATTCTTGATATGCATGTATTACATTTTTAAAGATGAAATCACAATTTCGGATAAAAGGGTCGTCGGCTATGCGGCGAGATTTCCAGCTTTTTTGTCGTAAGTATTTTAAATGAATATTAATTTTATTTACTTGTGTAAATCTGTTTCTAACTTTAAAAATAATTATTTGTCATGTACGTATGTACGTACTAGAGATTGGCCCTTTAAAAGTAAAATAACTGCACTAAAAATATTATTACTAATTCATATATGTGACAATAACTTTAATGTATTCCAATACAATCATAGGATTATTACCACAGAACAACTATTAATATCAATTCCGTAAAGTATTTGATTTTATGAGATCATAGCGAATACGCCTGACGGAATGAAATAGTTGTTTTTTATTGGGTCGTTATGTAGAGCAGTAAGATAATTTCATATCAGTTTAAAAACTTGAAACTAAAATACGTCTGGACGGAACTGGTAGTCTGTGGCAATATCTGAAGGTGTAAAAGTAGGTAGGTAGTGCACCACTACATTTACTATGGACACTTTATCCATTTCTCTCTACTTTATCCACTTTATCCATTTCTAACGTAATCTCCTCGATTACGTTAGAAATACTGGAACATGCTCGAGTATAAATCTACAAGGATGACACTAAAAAACGTTCTAACTTCAAAACAATTTCAAAATTATTAAGCAGGAGAAAAATATAATTGACCCTTTCAATAACTGTCCGGATCCCTATAAAACGTGTATTTTAATATTATTTGGTCTTTTGGCACTTACTTTATTTCCTAATTGATTGTATTACATTTTATTACATTTTGAATGACATTGTATGACATGTATTACATTTTGAAGGCTAGTCTCAAAATACTGAAAGAATATGACCAAAATACTTTTATTTTGCCAGGTGGTAGAACTTATGTAGTTCGACCGGGGAGGTACCACCGCCACCCTCATAATCCTCCGTGAAGC
>DWNR01001316.1:0-15462 GCA_018250455.1 Polygonus leo
GATCAATAATAATCAAATTAATAAGCCAATAATCAAATAAATATATTTCCGCCGGCTTTTTTCTTCCGGTCTTCTTATGCCTAGAGGAAGCTTAAAGCCGATGAATGAATTAATTAATTAAATATTCTAATATCTAAATACTGATGTAACACTGTATGACTTTCATTAAGTGTATGTATATACCTTATAATGAACAACTACTTTTGAATTGAATCGAAGAAGCGGCAACTTTGGTTTCTTCTTGTAATTCATTCTTACAATAGCTGCAGACTGTGCGGTGTCAAAGTTCAAGTTTGTAACGTGCTGTGAATTGGTGCCCTTTATCCGATGACTGCAACCGAAGTCTTCAACTACCATATTTATGGGATAACCTACTTCAGATACTGAACCGTTGAATATTTTTTTGAGAGTTTTGTAATCGTAATCCAGAAAATCTTTTATATTTTGAATTTTCAACACAATCATCATCTTTATCATCTTAATAAAGTCACACTGATATATGGGTATGTATTGGTTTCTTTCAGCATTAAAGGTCGTATTATTGTACGGAATATGGCACATTGACAATATATGTACGGATAAGATAGCTGACAAAATTTAAGGGCATTTTAAGGATTCGAGTCACGTACTTTCTGCATGCAATCGAAATACATATTACTAGACGTGGGTGCTTATAAATTTTAATCGTATGAAATATTATTTGTTTAACCACGAACAATCAGAAATATTCAAACAATCCACAATTTTGCAATATAAATTTCTATTACGAGTTACTATGTATTCCTTTTTCAAAAAATCATCTTAGAATCTTCAGGCTAGGCAACTCAATATAAGATGGATTTAAGAACAAACCACCTTAATAAATTATAACCTACAAATTCCTACTTTAGGGTCTACCATTCCCTGTATGGGAACATGCACTTGTACAAAACAAATAGACTACTAACATTCGATTAAGAAAAGAAAACAAAACAATACATTTTTCTGTGTTGTAAAAAAGCCAATTCTATCAAATATTATTAAAGACCTTTCGGTCGACCATCCCTCTTGGTAACTGCGAATGGAACCTATAATTTCCTCCTCGTTAATTAGAAATCGAAATACGTTTGGTCACGGCATGACACGATCGCTGAGCACGACTCTACCAACGACAATAAGTCACTTGCGACCGAGATTGTTTTGTCTCGATATCGTTTAATTAACTTATCGATATTAATTTTCAAATGCTGCTTTCTACAGCCAACTGCCTTATGTTTATTTTTTCTTTTTTCGGTTGTCAAGGACCTGCAATGTCGAAGCTATAGAGTCTTATTAGTTGCCAACTCGTAAATGTCAGTCTTGCATATGTCAGTCTTGGATATCTTAAGGCTTCCATATAATGACTGACCTTTTCTACTAATTGCAGAATGTCATTTTTAGGCTATTATGGTTAATAATAATTAATTATGATTGAAAGCTTCCTAGAGAAACTTTCTCATTAGCGCTAAAGATTTTTATCACATTTTCCTTAACTTCTTTTGCATCGGTGAAGGCAGTACAAATCATGTGACTCTTACATTAATATCACTATTGAAGAAGTCACATTCTTTTATCAGAATCTTTCATATCTATGGAAATGATTTGCTAAATCCAACTCGTTCTTTTCGTGATATAGTGGATTCTCAAAAATATTTGAAAGGAATATGGATTGATAGAATTATTAATCTGAGACTTAATGATGGATTCTAAAGGAATCTACTTTCTCATTGTAATTTAAGATGAGTTTGCAAAATTGCAGCTCATTGGAGGTCGGAAAATTGACTAAAGATTGAATTATATAGCAATCTGTGCTATAAAACATACCATTTGCATGCCATAAACCGAGTATCATTTAAGTTTTTGTTCTTTTTATTGAATAATACTGCAGCTAGCGAGTCTGCATAAGTAAAATCACCCGCCATGTAAGTTTACGAGCCCATAACCACGAGCATTCATGCAGGTGCATTTGTGAACCCAGCTGCCAATAGCACTGGCATTAGCTATACATATACGCCTTTATTATCTACTTAGGTAGTTTTCGAACAAACTGGTAAGTTGATAATGTATGCTAAAATAAACAATTAACATGAAATAGAGAAAGTGCTACTACGGTCACTTTCTAAATAATAAACTACTTTTAAAAATAATTTGGATTAGGAATTATTATTTTTTGTTTATTATGATCTTCTAGAATGTATTATACAAATATACATATTACATTATAGTCTCACGGCTAGGCATGAGTCTCATAAACAAATTGGAATTTCTGCTATGAGCTACCCTATCCAAGTGCGACCTGGCAGACTTCACACCCCCTCTATATTTTTATGGCAATCCTTCAATCCTATAGTTTTCATCAGCATGAATTACTTCGTCGAAAAGCAAATGATAATTGTGAAAAAATCAGTGGTTCGTACTTACCATTCAAACCCAAGTCCAGCAACGTATTTTATAAAAATCTTACACCCATGCGTTTTATTTTTAAATTTGGTTCACGAACGCCTGTGGTAGATTGTTGGCAATCGTCGATGTCTTCCTGCAAAATCAATACTGCTGACAAACCTAAAGATGTAATTTCGAAATCACAGACAGGCGTTTCAATTTCATTTATTTGTAAAGATATCGTACAGTAAATAATGAAACAACAAAATGAACAATCGTACACACTCGTGCTATTACTCGATAACCTGGGGGGCGTTGAATAATAGTCCCTTATTTGTCCGTTTCACATCTAAGTCGTGCGGTTCCGACGTGGTTACTAATCGCCCACTAGCTTCGTCTAACTGAGGAGACAATGATGATTGTATTGTTTTCGCCCTGGAGATGCTTGTTGGTTTACTGGGAAGAAACGCACTCTCTAAAATTACATTTCACCGTCAAATACTTAAACTACGAAACACGCTTAGATACGTAACACTTTCATAAGTAACCGCGAAGCGACTATTGCGTTTCGGTTTTTGACAGGCGTGGTTGCCTACTATATCCTCAGGGGTAGCAACGGATTAGTGGTTGTTGTTTTACTGGAACGATACGGACTGTCCAAAGTTACCTTTAACGTCAAATACTATTAGTAACACCGTCATAAGTAACCACCAAGCAACTATTGCGTTTCGATTTTGGACAGGCGTGGTTGCCGATTATCCTAACATACGATGCCAACATATTCAGGGTAGCCAAGTACATGTTGTCAACTTCAGATACGACTCATACGAGTGAATCAGATGAACAGCTCGTTCGTTTCCTATCCATAGTAATGTTTTGGATCTGGATACACCAAGCTATTCTGTTTCTGGCCATGGAGATAGAGGCTTGTGTAATTTAAAAAAAGACGATGAAGAAGAACTAATAGTATACGTAACTCCATGCTTACCTATAGAACATACAACTTTCATGACAATATCCGTCTGGCACACGATAATTCTTAAATCGATTCCTGGTATTTCCAAAGGGAAATTTTGAGTATGATAGGAACTGGGTGCTCCTGTACTCGCGGATGTAAGAAAGCCGTTTACGATACATTTGGCAATAGTGAGATGCTTATAACTCCTATACCCAAAAATCAGCAAACATCCACTTATCGTTTGCATTATCGACCAACCACTCGATGTTATCTAACCTACTTTTTATGTCAAATATGCTATGCTTTACTCCATGCTAATCAAACCTTATTAAGGTTCTCATTAAAATACGCACAGATTCCATAATTTGTCAGTACAATACTTTTATTTTACTGTTTGCTGTTTTGGGTTTTTTCAATGTCCACGAAATCTGAGTCAACCGTAACTATTTGCATAAATGAGTTTACGCAGGTTCACTTCCTTTCTTGTTATATTATGTACTGATATGTAACAATCTGAATTATTTCTTAATTTAATAATTAATTTTGTTTTTCTTTTTGTTACAGCGGAGGGAAGCCTGTCTGATTTTGCAGTACGCAAAATTCACTACACGGCGAATCATTCCCCTAAAAAGGGCTTATTTACACCGGATACAAGGTAAATTTATCTTTTCTTAATTGCATACTAAACATAAGGAAACTTTATACTAAACTAAATAAAAGAGGAATAGAGCTTATATTGTAATATACGTCATATAAATGGAATATAAAAATTATATTAATATCTAACTTTAGGCTTGACTTACAGACGATTATTAAATAAGGTAAATGAAATTCAATGTTACCTTAAATCAATACTTAATTCTCAAACATAAAACCCACGCAAACAATAAGTTTATTCAGTCCAAATGGCAAAATCATATCTAATAGTGAGCGAAAAGCAAAAAATGATGTAACAAGTCAGCAAGAACAGAAATAATTAGCACCATTAAATATACTGGCAAAGATCTTCGCTACAAGTTGATACTATTTTAATTAGTTTCTTCGCACAACTGCGCTTTTTGTTACGAGGCCATTATAATTAGGAGAACACATCGCTTTAGTTGCTTAACTCATTGTAGACAGTTCTTCTGATTGCAATTATAACGGTGAGGAGCCAATTAAGTTTTGCATTCTTACATATTGCATACCTAAACATGTTTTAATTAAAATATGTTTTTGAGGTAAACTTAAAAAAGGTGGCAAGACTCTCCTTCAAAGATAGCGATATATTGGCGACTCTCTTGCTGTTTCAATGTCCGAAAATGAAGGTGACCATCAGGTGACCTGACTGCCTCAACGCTTGGTTAAATTATGTAAAAAAACACACACAAAACTGGGTTATTTATTACACTAAACAGACGTCTATTTAAAACAATCGGTTTATAAAAACGTTTTTGATATATTCCAGGCCCACTTGTTTACGCAATTTGTATGAGAGAGCATCGACGGACAGACACTCTGGCTCCATTCTCGACCAACTTCGCAAAGACTCTCAACACTCACCGTACCTGCTATGCACGCCCGTGCTGAGTTCTAAGAGAAGACGCATCTATCATAAAGTAGATGTCGAAGTAGAGACACATATCGTAAGTATATCAAAATTTATATCGTTTCTTTAGCAAAGTGCTTTTGAACTTCACTGTAATAATACATTTAAAACAATTGAACAAAACTTCTTTAGAAATGAATACGTGATGAGAAATTATACAAAATGGAGTATATCGAAACTATACCGTTTTATCAATATGATGTTGTACAAATTGTACTGTTGTAATAACGTAACGTAATGTAACTTACGCAACGAGGCTTAACAATTACTTAGCTGGTATTCGTACTGCTATACAAAGATTTGAAAACCTTGAAACATAAGCTTTTTGCTATTAATTATCCACCAAAAATAATCATTTTGCAGTTTATGTACGAAACCCCATTTTTAATTTTTACTAATTACATTATCTTACAACAACTACATATCTTCAAAAAAGGTAGCTTAGAATACATTGTAATTTAAATGTTGATGTTATTTGATTTTTGGTTTTATTTATTGATTAGTTATTATACGAGTGTGCTATTTCTATATTTCAGCCGTCAGTGGTGGAACACCTTCGAAAATGGACGTCAAGAGAAGCAATAGGCGAAGTGACAACATTCCCAGACGCGTCGATGCGTATCGCGAGCAGCGTGACCCTCACCCCAGACGAGCTGTCCGAGTGCGGCTCGGGCGACGACGAGCCCATAGACCACAGGCTGCCCAGCCCAGAGGAACAGCTGAGAGTTATAGCCTCGAAGTAAGAATTTACCAAATGCATTGAGCACCGCATGCTCGGCACGCAATAGATATTTGTTTCCTTTTATTGTAACTTATAGAAGCGTCGATTAGATTAAAGATTCCTAGAAACATAGAAATAATACTAGGAACTTAGAAGAGAATATCTGATGTTACGTCAGACAATTTAGCTACCTATGCTTTTAGATTGCACGTTATTGTTCAGATATTTAAGAAGTATACGAATTATCTTAAATTAAGTCTTATGAGTAAAACTTAATATTTCCTGTGAATTTTAGGTGTGCAAGGTTAAAATTAAGAAATATTGGCTTGTTAAAAAAAATTCAACTTACTTACTCGACTGCTTTGTTTGTCAGATTCCCCCCTGAAGTTGTGGCGATAGACACGTCAGGGAAGTTCTTCGATAGAATGTGTACTTCTCGAAAATCGCTTCACATAGAGACCGGCACCGGCGAAACGGACACGGTCAAAAGAAGGACGCGGACAAGAAAACCGCGGGGTAAAAGACGAAACACCATTTCGGGCACTGATCAGAAAGAGCTTAGAGAGGCTGTAGCTGGGTAAGCTTCTAGTTTGCACTGTACACGCAGGTTATATTATCTACATACAACCTTTACTTCCATTTCGGAATACTTATTTTTGATTCGTAGATAATGTAATCTTACAAACAATTAACTATGATAACCATAAAGCACAGTACTGTGTGGTGAGCTTAAAATGTGCATAAAAACTAGCACACATTTTAATTAACCTGTTCATATTTACTATCTCTTGCTTCTGTGAATACATTTTTGTTACTGATTGTCATTGTTCAGTTCATCCCGCAAATTGTTCTTCGAATGAGAAACAAAGACAATCATATTTTTGTGCACTTGAACACTAATAGTGCCATTTGTTCATTAGCTTCATAATTACTGACGTCTTGAAATAATTCCGCTGTAACGAGACTAAGCGAAGTTATTTTAAGATTATCTATAGTTCTGCCCTTAGCGTGTGACTAATGCTTTGCTTGGTTTGTTCTATCATAGCGATACATCAAATGCTGTGGCTTCTGAAGAAATCGAAGAAAACACTGTCATCCGATCTCGGTCTAGCGACTTACTTAAGAAAAGCCCTATCGATCCTGTAACTAAGAAAAGCCATTTCAACAGTCTCAAGCAATGGGGTAAAAATAGATTAAAACTGATTGGTAGATCACCGAGCGCCAGTAGAGACAGCTTTAAAGACACATCCAAAACTGAGAAGAATAAGGAATCTATGTCTCCTACAAAAGTAGAAGAACCTCAGGTTCAAGAAGCAGTCACGATGCGAAAGAAGCGTCCAGGAGAAGAAGATCGAAGAACACATCAAAGATGTGCATCATACTCTTCTTCGGAGAAAAGTATAGGAGTTCCGACTAGCGTACCCACTACAGCAACAATAAACGGAGGGGTGAAGTTACGAAGTACATCAGCTCACAGAAGATCAAGGCGATCTGGTATTGGAAAAGACGAACCGCATTCCTCAAGCGGCAATTGGTCTGCTAGTTCAGAATCTGGAAGAACTAGTATTGGTTCCGAAATCACCTCCACAACAGTACCTCCTAAAAGTACAACCTCAGCTGCAACTTCAAATAATTCCCTGAACTTCCACCATGGGCCGCCAAGTTCAATAATAAGTAGAAGAAGATTCCTTAATACTTCGGGTTCTGGAAGCGTCACTAGCGAGGGCACCCTTACGCCAGACATAATTCATGATTTGCATGAAGATTTGGAAACAAGTTCAGAATTCTCTTGTGATACAGAAGGTTATTATACATCTTTCCATATGGATTCAGGTTTAAAGACTTTAAAAGAAGAAGAAGTTTCACCGAGTACACCATTGCACACAAGTACTGCTCTATCAACTTCATCTAACAGTCAAAATTTGACAGCTGAAAATGAATATGAACTGTTTGGTAAAGGTTCTACAAGTACAACGACTAGTTCTGCGGGAACTGTGTGTACAACTTTGATGGCAGCAGGAAGTGATAGATCACTAGTGATTGGTCCAACTGTACCAGAACGTAAAAGCTCTTTAACAAAAATAAATAGAAGTCGAGGTAATAGTATACACAGCGCAAATGCAAGTTTAGACAGGAGTTCAAGTTCATCGTTTACTAGATCTCCCTTCAGTAGCCTGAGATATAATCCAGCTCGACAATACCCAGATAAACAAATATATAACCATTCATCTCCCGAAATTCGTGAAGCTACATCTTCAACAATTACCATTACAAGAAATGTAGGTAACCACAGAGAAATAACCGCTGTGGCAGAGGTTCACACGGAAACAGAGCTTGAAAGCGCAAAGAAAAGTACAGGTACTAGTTCTCCAGATTCAGGACATAATACATCAAGTTCTCCCATCGAAGATTCTGTGTCCAGTGCTCATGGAAAAAATAGCCTTTCAGAACAAGATTACTCTGAATCATCGGACCTCGAAGGCACGGACCGAATCGAAAGACTAAGATACAAAACAACAATAAACAGCTCGAGAATACCGTCAATGTGTGTAATTACACCAACTAATTCAGATGATGAAAGTGAAAACAGCAATAAAGATTCTGAGACTGGTAAGAAACAAGATATTGAAAAATTATCCGGACCTAAAATGAAATTATCCAGTCGACCTAAATTAGACTTACCTGCTGATGAAAAAGTAAAAGATACTAAAACAAACGATCTTCAAAAGTCAAATGGTAAAACGCAGAATCAGTTAAAGACATCACTGCAACCATTTAACAGCCTAATGTGCAAATTGAAAGGAGTTTTACCTAATAAATTATCAAGTAAAAAGTCACCAGTATCGAAAGAACCCGAAGCAGTTGAAGATTTTTACGACACCGGTGACTATGTTACGATAGCCGATGTTAAAAATAATAATCAGAAGATGAATTTAAATAGAGGCACCTATGCAAATAATGACATCGTTAGAAAGAATTTACAAACAGTTTTGTCTGGGAAATTACCTGAAACAGAATATGTATCACTTAATGAACTACCTAATTGCTTAAATGATAGCAGAGACTACTTAGAACATGGTTTAGAAGAAAAACCTTCGGTGGCCTTAGAAGAATTACAAAAGAAAGGAGCAAAGGTTACATTAGATTCTCAGGGACAAGTTATATATTCATCGGATACACTAAAAAGGAAAAAAGGAGCTCACACCACATTTGAACCTGGTCCATTCGTTCAAGAAATTTGTCCAACAACTACAGTGATTCAACGAGAAAGCGCGGACATTGTAAAAATTACAGATGAGACTGATTTTCCATACGAGCCAGCCCCGCCAACTAGTAAACCTACATCACCACAGTTAGGCAAAATGATAATAAAAGCCCCAATAGAACCCCACGGACCCGTTACTACCGAATTCGTGACTTTACCACCTCCTAAACCAAGTATGATAATAACAGCAACGCCTGTCACTGAAACACCGGCTGCATCCAATAGTCAACCTGCAACTACCGCAAAAAGTAATCACGATTTACCGCGAATTGTAGAGGCTATAACAAGGACGGGGGCTTATGTAAATATTCATGATGCAGAGGGTGTCAGCTTGTCTCCATCGAAAGATGATACAACAGGTAAGACACAAATTCACATAGCGCCCGTTATGAACTACGTCACGAATAGTCCGGAACTTGCCGATCAATCTTTAAATGTTCATGAAAATATTATTCCATTCGTTCCTAATTTTCAAACTCCCATTATGTTAAGAGAAAAATGTCATCATGATTTTAACAAATCAGGTAGTACGAAGGTCGCTGAAGTAATGAAAATGTTCACAAATAGAAATAACACAGAGACACAAAGAGAAATATTAGATAATAACGATATTAGTGACGATGCCCATGACAAAATTCCTATAAATAAAATCAAACGCAGTGATAGTTATAAACTAGCTAATTCACCTTTAATGCCTATTAAAAAGTTGTTTAAATTAGAAAGTTTTGGTACTCATCCTAAAAAAGGTAGCTCATTTGAAATGATCCAAGCTGAAATCACTGCAGATTTACTTCGCGAACAAATCAATTATCCAGCGACCGTTTCACCTAAACTTAGCCACCGTAGTATGTTTGACGATTATAAATCTTGCCAATGTATAAACGACAATACTCGCAGTACATGTGTTGAAGATAAATTTGTGTCACAGCTATCAGCTTTGACATTCAGTCCATTTAGTACTCCTGTGCCAAAACGCAATTCTGTAGCATTTATACCTGACAATAGAGATAATTCTTTAGATATGTTAACAGCTATATTAGATTCGGATCCTGATGATATTTGTATTATACATTCCCCCTCAAACTATCCACTTTCACCTTCTAAAGTTACTGTACCTGTTGATGGCTCTATGCATAGAGCTAAAATTTTATCACTATCTGAATCCGATCATGCCACTGAAATTTGGTAAAATATAATAATCCTTCGTTACCTGTTTATACCTGTAATACGCTTACTTGGTTATTAGGACTTATTATTTTTAATGAAATATTAGATTTATGTATATGGATTTTATCTGATAGACCTTAGGTAGTTACATAAAATAGTAGTTAATTATTTTAATATGGAATCATTCCGTCCATCAAATTGTCTCTCTTGGAACCGTCTTCCTTATACACTGAACTTGTTACTTCTGTGATAAATAATTGTTTACTAAGGCATAAGGTATTAATAATTTGACATTTTAATATGGATCTACACATATAAGTAATATATACATAGAATAAGTGTTTATTTACAAAGTTTTTGTGAGAAATAATGCATGGTGGCTTCTATCACCGCAGCGTGCACAGCTTTCCAGTGGTTTATGTTTTCGTGTGTAAGTGCATGGTGTGATATTCTCGTATGTTCTTTACGTGTGTTGTAAATAATATTATAATAGAAAAATGTGAATTAACGCACTTATTTCATTTAATCACTCCTTCGGCTCACATCCTCACTCTACTCATTACTACTTGCACCAAATAAAATGAAGAAACAAGTTCTGTTGCGTTCGAAAAATATTGTATTTACATCGTTTTGTAAGAACTGGTTAAATCTGTAATAATTCACAAATACTATAATAATTTGTTGAATATTTATAAATATTATTAATTTAAGAAAACAGAACTCATTTCTCGAATTGGAAAATCACGTTCAATGACATAGTGTAAATACAACACTGATTTTTGGGACTACTAAAACTCACTTGCAATTGAAGATCTTTTTAGTCTTCAATGATCACACATAACATCACTAATTCTTAACTTTCTATAATAATTGTTAAAGGTTTAAGAGTATAGTTCGTCATGTTTTAAGTTTAGGCCCTTTAGAGTTCCTTCTATACACTCATGAGCTCATCAAACACCGCTTTGCACAGTGATCGAGAATGCTTCCAAAGGTTGCGACTTTGTTAAAGCGAAGTTCTCTGAAGGTAAAGTTTTTGTTGCTTTTAAGCATGAACTTGTGCACGAAAATACAAAAAAATCTAATACCAAACTACTAACAAAGTTGCATCTAAAACTAACACGTACCTGGCAATCACTAAGTATTTTATGTTATTTGTATTAACTATCTATTAGAATGTTTCTTGTATTATAGATATGCAATTATATTAACGAGATCGCAGTTTTGTATGAATGTTACATGTACATATTATTCTCACTAACAATTCATAGTAACGAATGTACCTACAATAAATATTCATCTTCACGAGTGATTATAAGTGTGAATATAACACCATGCACTTTGCAATTGTATAATTAACTATGTATACTTTGTATAATGCAAACGTATTTTGAATAAATCTAACAATACTGCTACAATGCAGCACTATAGAAGAGCAAAAGTAAAATATAGCATTCGCACCGATTATTTACCTGGCTATAAGCTTATTTGGTATTTAAACTTTATTGCGGTATTTTATAATAATTTTATATTACTTTTCATGTATTGTATAAAAATAATGTTTTTAACCTTTGTGAAGGAATTTTACTAAAAAATTTTAACGAAACGTTAGTAATGAACTTAAAGTATAAAAATAAGATGATAAAATGCTAAAATATATACCCTGATTGTTTTACTGTTCACAAAGGTTAAAAAAGATAAATATAGTGTGTATAGTAGTTGCCTGCCGTCTTATATGTATTTATAAAATACTGTTGTAAATTACAAATGTATAGTAGGCTATGGGGTATTATTAACATTTGGTTTATAAATCAAGTTTGAAAACTTAAAACATCTGTATTTTAATCTTTCAGACCATCGACATTCCGGTGCTGACAAACTCTACATTAATATACAGCAAAATAAGACTCCAGAAAAACAAATGAAATCAAGTCCAACTATAGATTTGAATGCAATAAACCCTACTATACATCGATATCATACCGCTCATTTGCGTGGCAGACACGGTGTTATCGACTACGACAATTCACATTACAGTGTACAAAAGGATTTACCAAAATATTGGACGCTTCCAAAAAGATCAGTATATGACTCAAACAGACCTAGACAAGTTGTTTCAGACCAGAGAAAACCCAACTATCCAATCAGAAGTATCGCTATGCCTACTAATAATGAAGAATCAATAAGGATCTCACCCATAGACCCTCGGGCGTCCGGACCTTTCAAATCTTCGACACCCACGAACAAAGACAACGCGGTTGATCTCACCTCCAAGTTGTTATCTCCAGTTAAATCGACCATGACCAACGAAGAACTGTATGCAGTTATCCATAAAAGTAAAAAGAAATTAAATATCAAAGAAACTCCAGAGAGAGCAGAATCTCCTGCGTTGTCTTCAATAAGTCTTTCACCAGTGAGCTCTGAAACATCTTTATATAAACGTCAACCAGAAACTGGATACTTCGGAGACCCAAAAACTAGGGCGAGCTGGTCGCCCATGGACAAGGCTTTTTCTGGGGGCACTTTTGGTATACAGAAAACAGAAACTACGTGTGCAGATCGCTTTGGTCCTATTCCACAGACCTCAAGACTCGACTTCAAAAAACTTTTATTACAGCACAGTGTAAAACTTAATACACTTCCGCAGAATAAGTCCAATAAGCTCTCAGCCGTAGAACAACTAAAACTATCGAAAGAAAAATCTCAAATACCAACAACACCAGTAGGAAATAGATCACAAGTCAATATACTTGATCTCAGCGGTTCACCGAAAACATACACAAATAGAAAAGTCATCAAATCTAACAATCAACCAGCATCTCCAGGAAGAACAAGTGCTCTCATTAAAGAACATAAAAACACTCCAAAAATATTATTATCACCTAAATCTCAATGGCGATTTTCGAGTCCCAGATCGGACGTATTATCTACACCCATACCTGAAGCTAACAATGAAGAAGAAAATTCAAATAGCTCAGGAGAAAAGCATGAAACACCTTCATCCGCTGACCCACCGTCTAAAACAGTTCCTATTATAACTAACCAACATTTTGGAGCACGCAGAAATTTAATACCTATAACTGAACATAATTTAGAACCTGATCAAGAATACCCTGAGTCCGTTGATCAAGGCGTGTTTCCGCTGGAAGCAGAATATTCGAAATCACATGGATTGTCTAGATCTGAAATATTACAAGCGAAACGAGCCGAATTCTTTAACGTTGCTCCCGAAACGTCTCCTCCGCGATTTTCATCATTTAAAAGTCAACCAACCAACCCAGCAACTACCAGAAACCAAACCTCTCCGGAAAGAGGAAAAACGTCACCTACAACATTGGAAACGGCATTATGATAACGAAATATATTGTTCATTTTAAAGCGGTGCTTTAGACATTCTTTCATAAAATGATCATGTGTAACAATAAGACAATGAAATTGATAGAAGCTTTAATCTAGTCTTTTCTCGCTTAAAGTGCCATTTTTGCTGACATCCCTATATTTCAAACCAGTGTTTGATACTTATAGAAATGGTATTTTAAGCTCATTTTTTTTTCTCTTATTGCTCTTATGGGGCCAATCTTCATTTTAACTTAATGATATTAGTGTAAAACTTGATAGTTACAAATTAGTGTAAGTATTTATTGAGTACATAAAGGTACTATGTAAGTAGTGTTTTGAATTTTTCAAAGTTTTTAAGTTATTTGGAATACAATTTTAATTAAATGTGTTGAAGAATATTTTGTGTATTATTTTTTATTTTTATAACCTACATATTTAAGTTAAAATATTTTGTTTATACCTGTTTGTAAGACTGCAGCTTCGAAAGCAGGGCCTTATACCAAACACCTAGCCTACACCCTACGCCTTTCAAGTCGATATCCAATAACAGCTCCAAATAAGGGCCATTATTGATTTATTTATAACTAGCTTTTACCCGCGGCTTCGCTCGGGTTTTATTTATTTTTTAATAAAAAGTATTTTATGTCCTTACCTCTTAGAACAGGCCAGGTGCGACGATGCGACTTTTTATTGCAAATTTGGACATATTGAAAATGTATATTCATTTTGTTTCATCGTCGGAGTCGAAATGTTTAAGACTCTAGTACAAACATTTATTTACTCCCTATCCAGTGCTCAAATACAAAGTTTCATGTTTTTATCTTCGAAGATGACAAAATTTCATACAAATTTTCATCCCTTGTTTCAACCCCTTTAAGCTTATTTTTGACAATTTAAACTACTCTATGTTCTTTTCTAAGGTTCACTCACACCAAATTTCATTACAATTGGTTCAGTAGTTTTGGCGTGAAACTGTAACAAACAAATTTACATTCACTTTTATAATATTAGTAAGTATAGATATAGATTATTCACAGATGACTTGCAAAGTGTAGAAGTGGCTTATCACAGTTTATAAACCAGAATGCAATAAGTACTGTTATAATAAGTATATTTTACCAATAAATAATGTAGTTACTATAAACCCCTAAAATAAAATCTGTAGTACTTTTGCTTTTTAAAATTAAATGAAAATTTGACAGACACGTCATATCTATCTTTATTTGATTCTATTTTGAGCTGTTAATTTATATATACAGTATATACAAATATTAAATTATTCAAAATGGTGTATTATTTGAGCCATAAACAGTTTACATGGTAAAGTGAACTAATCAAGATTTGTTTAACAGTTTCAATTTCAATGAATGCTGAAAAGTGCTCGCTTAAACTTAGAATATTTACGTTAGTAGTGAATACTGCGGATTTTATAAACGAGAGATCCACGCCAACTTTAGGAATGTCACATGCTCTCATTGGACCTATCGCAATTTTCACAACATATATTTTCCTCGGCATATTTGTAATTGGAAGTATAAAGCAGCAACACGCATCGTGGTTCCTGCAAATATATGCGCTCCTAGTTTGTTCCTCGGTACAAATATCTTTGTCTTTCATTGTGTTCAAAAACCTAAAGGTAGTCGAATTACCTAAGAAAAACGCTGCACTGATTTTGAATGGAATACTGCCGATGATTATTGCATTGTTGTTATTTGGAGATCTTGTTGCATTAACATTTTCGGTTCGACCCGTAATAACGCCACCATCGGTAATAACAAGCACAAGGAACAATTCTGAGACTGAAATACGAACCACAGGATTATAAGAACATTCTTTGTAGTTATAAAGTTCATGCCAAGGAATAAAACTTAATACAAGTAAAATTAAAAATGCATTATAAATCAATATACCTATGTTTAGTACCTGCTGTTCAAAGTAGATCTACAATCTATATCTATACATATAATAAAGCTAAAGAGGGTCGAAAGTCTGTACATGGAATATATTCAAAAAAAAGTTGGCTGGGG
>DWNR01001317.1:0-15461 GCA_018250455.1 Polygonus leo
TAAAACATCCTACGTAATCGTTATTATTTAACGTACGTATGTTACATTAATCAACAGTTTGATACAACCGGCCCTAAGGGTGGGTTGTTTCAACTTCACGTTACAGGCGCGTAAACGTTAAAAATGACACTAATTATCGTCAAAGTATAAAAAGCATTGTTTCCCAAAACGAAGTCTTAACATACATCATAAAATATCGATTACGCTAACCGATGCTTGACCCATCGGTTAACGTAACTTTATTTTCAAGTAGTTGCGATAAACATAAAACACTAATGGATTACATACATGTCTCATTAATTTTTAGTAGGAAAAATGATGGTTATTACTGGCAGCCCGATTAATTTTATTATCGGTTTTTCATGCCATGAAACAACACTTTGAATTTAACGAACGTAAAACATCCTACGTAATCGTTATTATTTGACGTACACATGTTACATTAACCAACAGTTTGAAACAACCGACCCTCAGTCACAGTCCTAGATTCACTACAAATCTATATTTACTAGACGTTAACGCTGTCAACTAATATACGTAAAACCTACACGACTTTTAAGAGAAGAAAAAAAGCGATGACAGCTGCGTCTGTCAATTCAAAAAAGATTAGTTTTATATATCATTGGTCCTTCGGAGCCGGATCGAAACATTGGTCCTTCGAGCCGGATCGAAACATTGGTCCTACGAGCCGGATCGCTACATTGGTCTTTCGGAGCCGGATCGAAACATTGGTCCTTCGAGCCGGCTCGAAACATTGGTCCTTCGAGCCGGCTCGAAACATTGGTCCTTCGAGCCGGATCGCTACATTGGTCCTTCGGAGCCGGATCGAAACACTAGATACATCTTACACAAGAATACAGGTTTAAACTATTTTCAACAAACACCGTATGAACATCGACGCCGATAAATTCATTACTGTGTCCACTGACGTCACATTTCGTTTCGACCAATGGTGGCGCGTTTTGGAAGTTTGAATTTCTCTCCATTATTTTCCACTTTTACGTAATATTTTATGGGTTTAAATAAAAAAGAATCTTTTAATTATAATACTAAGGATTCAGGAAAAAATGTTTAAGACAATTTTAAATTTTATGCATATTCCCTATTACGCAATGCATAAGAGATAAATAATGCAACTTGCGCTTCAGACTATAACATTAAAATTATTATATTATGACAAAAGCTTATACAACAAATATTATATAAACTTAATACTTATAAACGAGACGAACATCTTAGACCTTTGGGGTAGCAACGCATCTGTGATCAAACATAGGTAGGTGGACTGCATGCTCATTTGCTTCCTTCATACGATAAAAAGGCGATAAATAAAATATATAAATGCAAGTTATTTGCAAATAAGATTATATTAATTTTATTTTCACTTTTGCGCATCGCAACTTTGAAGTGGTAAACTGATTATAAAACTGTTAATAAGTAATAGCTTACTAGGTTTTCTAATTTACATAACGACTGACGCCACGTAACATCATATTTGATTTAGAGATTTATGTTGCATTCATAAACAGATACGTACACAAATACGGCACGTTAGAAAGGTATACGGAAAATATCAATTTTTATTAGTATGAAATTTCTTGCAACTGTTGAAATCTTGCAATAATTGTAATTGTCATAATGCAATTAAATTGTTTATATCTTCTCGTTATATTATGATTATTTGTTACTAAATATAAAATTATAATATTAAGCTTCAGCAGCTTTTGTAATACTCAAATTTAGATAAATATGTCAAGAGCAAACAAACAGTACATACTGTGCGTACGTACGCAGCTGCGTGCGCATAACTGTGTTTAAATTATGTCTATAGTTATACATAGCTATATAGACATTAGTCATAAGCATAAGCATGTTGCTGACGCGAATCCTTAGATTTTCCTCGCCAAAAGTCGTGTACGCGCCAATAAAAGTTTACACTTCAAATTATTTTTTCAAAAACTGAAAAAACATTCGGTTGGTCCACACCACAGATATATTAATATATCTGTGGTCCACACTTAGGGTTATGAAAAACAGTTTACGTCCTATTCTCAGACCTACTGATTATACATACAAATTTCATCAAGAGTCAGTCAAGCTGTTTCGGAGGAGTTTTGTTACAAACACTGTAACACAAGAATTTTATATATTGGATTTTAGTGTCATAAAGGGCAAATTAAAAAGGGCAAATAGAATTTCGTAGTGACATACAATTGTTACCTTAACAATATAAAGGGGAGATCTTAGGTGAAGGCTGTGTCATGGTCAATGACCAAAAAACGTGATGACATTGAACAACTGCTCAATAATAGAAGGGATCAGTAGAGGACTGAACAATCAATTTATTGTTATTATTATTTTTAATTACATATTTTATTGGATACATAAGGATTATGTAAATAATAAGCCTGATAATCCCTATGAATGTAACTGATATGAATTAGTATTTGTAAAAATCAGTACAAATTATTATCAGAGTTAGTCAAACATAAAAAATTGTTTCTTTATTACTACATAAGATAAAATCTAGCAACAGGAAGAAGGTAATCATCTTCAAACACACATCATATAGGCAGTAATTACTAACAAAGTAGATATTGACAATTACATAAACCTATCATTTTCTCTTACAACTCACTCTACCCAATAATTTTGTTTTAAACAATTTGTTTAGCTCAGTTTCCATAGTATATTTTTTTTGCAAATTACAATATCTCCTACTGTTTTCAGTTCTTAAGTGTTGACAATTATAAAAATATTGGTTACAAATACTTCATCGTAACATATGGTATAAAAATATCATTATTTTGCCATGCAAATACCATGTTATGATGAGTAATAGCAAATCTCCCTTGTTTGGTATTTCTGAGTACTTTCATTTTAGGGATCTGTAACCAAACAGTACAAACGGGACTCTAATAGTAAGACTCCAATTTTTGTCCATCTGTCTATCACCAAGCTCATAAAAACACTATAAGTAAACAGTTCAAATTTTCACAGATCATATATTTGTGTTATTGGTATGAGAATAAATATTAAAAACTAAATTAATATTTAAGTGGGGCTCCCATACAACAATGTTTTTGCTGTTTTTGTTAGATAATGGAATGGAACCCTTATCTATGAAAGCACTATCTTATCTATGAAAGAATTTAACTTAAGAAACAATTTGAAATTAATATTCTTTTCTTATTCAAGAGGGTATTATAATATAAAAAATACTTACAAGCTTCTCCTCATCAAATTCACTGCGTCTCTTAATGCCATGTTGATCACTTGCGGACGATTTCACAGATTGGCCACCATCACTCTCCGGGTCAGTGACCTCCTCGGAGCCACTGGTCTCTTCTTCACTGGAGGACAAGTCTTCAGGTAACGAGGAACGGCTTGGGTCCGATATGAGCAGAGCGGTTAGACCGTTCTCCAGTCTTATAGTTCTATAAACAATACAATACTATCTTATATTGGGGATGTTATGGTGCTCCATAGCTATAACTGAAATTATCAGGTATCCACAATAAAATTTTATTCCCAACTGTAATAACATAATATTAAAGTTTCATAGAGACTCATTTTATAATCGCTTTTAAATCTAATATTGTATAATCCGATATAATTTCATATCCATAACTGTATCAGAAACAGATATTATTTTATTTATATATCCATATCCACGTCCAAATCTGAAATTTCATATCCTTAACATTCCTGCCTTATATTGTATTACAACATTTACATATTATATGGTTTGGAGGTTTGTCATATTTCTAAAGTTTCATTATTTTACTATTATGTAATGAAGTTAATATTATAATAAACTATACATATAAAAATCTTGTGTCACAATGTTTGTTCAGGCTAATTTCTAAAACTACCAGATTGATTTTAATGAAATTTTGCACAGTATGTATGTATGTAACTTTGTTCAACTTAAAAGATGGGCTATATAGATTGGATATTTTATTTTATAACAAAACTAGTAACAAATTGAAAATTAGTGGTATGACACCGTCTGCCAGGTCTGTAGTTTCGGAAAATAGGCTTGCTAAACATTGTGATAAGAGATTTTTATTTATAAAAATTGTAAACAGAATAACTTTGGGAACACCTTTGGAATCTAAAATAATGATATTTATAAAGTAGCAAGAGTTATTGGAATAATAATAATAGTCCAAAGTAATTAAAGGAATTGAAGTGATAAAATACAATAATAATGTAGCTAAGGTAACTAAGACATTATGAAACATTACCTTGAATAAAATTCTACAACTAAATTATTATAATTTTAAATATGTAAAACCATATTTTTCTTCACGTATTTTATTATCATCATAATAATAGATATTGGCATGTACGTACCTGTTGGTAAAATGAAGATATTAAATATTTTTTTTATATTATAAAATCAAGATTAAAAAAAACAACCTACAAATATAATACTGAATAATACGCATACATTATTGACCGTCATTATTATTATCATTTAACATAATAAATGTAACAAATAAGCACTCATTACTTACTTATATAGTTTTTTATCAGATACAGATTTTATAGGTTCTGGCAAAACCTCCACTTTCTCCTTCCTACTGGGCACAGAAACGACATGTCTGGATTTATTGTTTACTATTTTTACCTCCGGTTTAAATTTAGGGGCTTTGTGAAAACTTCTTTTAGACATTTTAGCTTTATTGCTTGTAACCTGCAGAGTTATAGATGTTTTTTGAATAAAGCTGGACAAAAATTTTGACATTTATAAATGCGGAGTATTTTGGGGTTGCCTATTTAACGGTATCTCCTTTCCCTACGCGATAATATAATCATCTTCATTGAAGAGTTTTATTTTATTAGCGGACTTTTAAACAAAAAATAAAACCGACTTTAAAATGCACTAAAAAGTATAAAATAATTTAAAATTTTGATGTTGGTGCCAAATGCAGTCGGCATCTCCTTCTTCTCTTCATATACCATATATTTCATCTCCTCTCTTCTTTAAAGTCGGTTAAAAAAAGAGAAGGTTCTCAATTCTATACTTTTTTTGTAACTCTAATCGATGTTGACAAATGTGACGATGTTGAAATATGTTGATGTATAACGAGACTGCTTATTTATCTTATATGATAATAATATTAACAGGAATAATATCATCATGTTATTTATGTATTATTACCATAATTTAAAGGAGGATATGCATATGTCGCTAATATAATTAACATTGTATCTTAGCACAGCACGACGCATTCAGAACTAAATTTACCATCCAGCGCTATATACCTAAATTAAGTTATTACTCATCAGCACATTGATCATTTGGAGATTAGCTGATGAAAGGGACAAAGGAAGAAATGGAAAATTGATAATGAGGAACAGTTGTGTTTAATAATAATATCATCAGTGGCTTTACAGTTATCCAAATTGTTGCATTCATCCTAAGCAATACGGAATACAATTAAACTTCTCCCTTACAGAAATATATAAATCATTCGATACAGTAAAATTTCATGCACAATAATTCCATATAATTATTCAATACTTACTTTATCTACTTTTTATAGGAGGAACTATCTTCCTCCTACGTTTTACGGTAAGGTTTTACGGAACTGTTTAATTTATTGATAAAGCTTCAAGTTTTTTTTGCACGTTGTATTGTCTTCAACTATAATATTATGATAACGCTATTCATTCTAATTTAGAAAAAAATGGGGAAATATGGGCCGCAGATATCTAGCAACACTGTAACACACGTTTTTACAATCAAAATGTCATTAGGTTTCTAAATAAGCACGTAACATTTGGAAATCTGATATCAAAGCATTCAATGACTTTGAACTTGTAAATCCGTTGTCGCTATAGAATGCGATTTGAGACTGACCATAACTAAGATATTACTTTTTACGACCATATATTGTACTATGGCAACATTCTTTCGATGTCTGTCAAACACAAAACGAGTTACATGAATTTATTATCATATTTGTCATCGTCATGTCAAATTCAAATTTTCAAAACATTGAAGCGTCAAGTAAACGTTACAACTTTGCACTTTATAAAACTTTTATTACAGAATATACGTAAGTTAATGTGGTCAAAGAATGATTTTTGTATTTCTTGAATAGTGTAATTTGTAATAATGGATCAGTCGTATTCTGAGAGCGATGTCTCGTTGTCCCCTTCAAAAATATTAGAACGTTTGCAAATGTTACGGCAGCTTCAAATATTGCAGCGCGGGAAACTACATAAACATCGTCTACAATACCAAGATTCGCCTGAAAACTCGTCAAGTGTAACAGAAATCGTAAGCCATTTCAGTAATAGTACCAGTTACAATACATTTCGTAGTTTACTCCATTCTTCACAAGAACCCAATGACCAAAATTCATGTCTTCAAGATGTATCCATGCGAAAAGAAAACGTTCAAGATTATATCGAAGGTGTTTCTGTGTTGAACTTATCTCAGGAATCAGAGTTTATTACTCATTCACCAGTTTCGTCCCGAAGTGTGGTCTCAAGTAAAGTTACGAGTGATTGTGTGACGGATAAATCTGACAATTCTGCCCAAAATGGACAAAATAAAATAAAGTCCGTAGTTAAAAAACAGATATCCTTAGACGAAATGCCCATTTTGTCTCCCAAGAAAGACTTTGAAGAACTTGTAATAGAGAAACTTAGAAATGACAAAAGTAACAATAAAAGCCCAAAAAAAATTCAAGAAACTCATCCCAAATCGAAGAAACCCTTTTTAAGAAGAGGTGAAGGCATGTCTCGGTTTGGTATACAGAAAAATCATTTAGTTATTCAAAATACAAAGTCTTTACCATGGAGAAAATCAAATAGAAAATTTATTCACAAGGATTCAGAAGCTAAAAAGCCTGTTGTAAATGCAAATAAATCAAATAAACAAGTAAATGTGCAGATTGTAGTTACAGAACCTAAAGTAATATCACCTTGTGATAACAAACCTAAAGACACAAATACAAAATTACAGATCGTAAATGAATTAAATGTACACCAGGATAAGCCAAAATGTGGTCAAACTATAAGTCCCAAAGTATCTGAAGTAAATAATAATAAACCATTAGATGAAGCAAAGGGCTCAAATAATACTAAACCAACTTTTAATGTACCGGGCACTTCAAAAGGAACACATCCTTTAAGAGCTACCAAAGGTCAAACATGGGCTTCAGTACTGACAAAGGAACAAGACAATTTTTTGAGACAACTAAAACAAACTGAGTATTACAAGAATTTTATTTCACCCGCAAAGAGTTGCATTTCTGAATCCAGTTGTAATGAAAGTCTTTCTATGCTCAGACATGAAAGGGAAGTAGCTGAACAAAATATGTTTGAATTGCTTGAAAATAAAGTAACACATGAAAGTTTTAACTTGGACAATTCTTTCTTTAATCGTTTTTTGCGGAAAAACAAATTGGAATGTTCAGGAGAAAGTACTCCCTTGGTATTACAAAGGTGTCTATATGATAATCCCGATTTATTGCATTTGCATCCTGAAGGTTCTGAAAGGAGAAGAAATAAAAGCTCTTGCAGTGATGCTGAAACTTGCAGTGAGTATACAGAATGTAGTGAATCCTGCACTTCTATATCAACTTGTTGTTCATGTAAAAAAAGTGAACCGTTACATATAATTGAAAATCATAGTTTACATAATGAAAGAGCAGCTCACAAACAAAGAGAAACTGTTAAAAATAAGTCCATTGAAGTAGTTGAAGAAAAAAAATTAAAACATAATGACAAATGTCTAGATGACAATGTCAAAAATAATGATGCACCTACTGCTGAAATGGCAGAAATGAATGCTAAATTAATAGCCACTAGTGAGCTTTTAAAAGATAGACTCAGGGAATTAGAGAATGAAATAGAAACTTTCAGAAAAGAAAATGGAAACTTAGCTAAAATGCGTGAAGAACTTGATATAGAGAGACATAAATTTTATGAAGAGAAAACAACTTTTGAACAAAAGTATAATGAAGAAAAAATTTTATCAGAATATTATCTAGCAGAAGAAAAAGAAAAGCTCCAGAAACAGAAACAAGTGTATGATAGATATGTTCGGGAAATGAGGGGAAGACTTAGTAAAAAAGATAAAGATGAAGTTATAAATTTGAAAAAAGAAATATCTGAACTTAAAGAAGAAATAAGAAATAAAGATGCAAAATCAACATCCACAATTGCGAGACTACGTAATCAAATCAAAATTATGGAAAAAGAAAAGAAATCTTTGCAGGATGAAGTTGAGAAACTAAAGAAGGAAAATAGAAGGATACAACACAGTAATGATATAACACGAAGATTAACTAATATGAAATATTTAGAGCAAATCAATAAAAAACTTGCCCATATATCCTCCAAAGATACACATTCTGAAGCAGATTTAGACAGTGACATAAAATATAAAGCCTTTGAAATTGAAAGGCAGAGTAGGAGTAAGAAGATCCAGCCTCTATCTAATACAAGACGTAGAGCGAAAAGTGTTCCTAACTTAAATGTAACTTCTAGGTATGCTAAATATTTTAGCCAAAAAGATTCCGTTAGTGATAAAGATGCCAATAAATTCAAGTATGTAGAGGCAATGACACATTCAGATAATGATAATGAAGATGTCAGTATTCACAAAGAAGATGAAAATGAAGATTTAAATGATTCTTATTTAAGTAACGGAAATATCAGTGAAGAAGAAAATAATTTAGAAAAAATATACAATGAAAGATTTCAATCATTTGCAAGTATATCTTGTAGCAATAAAGAAACTAATTCAAAAATCAGTCCCAGACATAGTGATGGATTTTTTATTCAAAAATCGAATTCATTAGGATCCACAAAACCACTAAGTAAAACTTCTTTATCTCCTTATCAGACTAATTCTAGTGAATCAAGTGTAAATACATCTAAATCTCCAGTTTCTATTTTGAGTCACAGATCTTATCATAGTTCTAAGTCGCCATTAAATGTTGCTAAAGATTCTGAAGAAAACAATATAAATAATTTGGATGATAATCCATATGATAGAGTTAAATCGCCTATTTCAATTCTAACTAATCGTTCATCAACACATCATAGGCCAGTACCGAGCGTTAATAAGGAATTCTATAGTGACAAAAGAATGATACCTAGTCCGGAGCCATCTTTAAGTAAGAGTAGTTTATCAAAAACTCAGTTAAATCCAACAGAAATCAAAAAAGTCGATGGCTCCCGAGAGCTCCGATTTCCAAATGGAAATGTTAAGCATATATCGGCTGATGGGAAATATAGCAAGTTTGTTTATTACAATGGTGATGTGAAAGAAAATTTCTACGATGAGGGCAGAATAAAGTACTTTTATGCTGAAACAAAGACATACCACACCACACATCCTGATGGGTTAGAAGTTTTGGAATTCTCTGAGTAAGCATCCTATACTTCTATTCTTAGTTGAAAATATAATTATGATGAAAATATAGCAGTTTGTGTTTTACCACAGATGCATTGCTACCCTTGAAGACTTAGATATTCACCATTCGTGTATAGTCACGCAACCACATTACTTTAAAACAAAAATATTGCTTCAAGGAGGATTACCATAAAGGATATGACATCATCGGATATGAACCTCATGTCATTTTCATCAAAAATAATGCTTTTTATCTATCGTGTTATTATAGTTTCTCAATTTTGGCAAATCACGATCTTGACGTTATTGATTCACCAAGATCGGAAATTGTATTACACAATTGCCGTCCATGGACATTACTAAATCATTCCCAAGTAAGATTTAAACGTATCTGAGGTCGACCACAGAAGCGTTGCTGTCCCTGAGGACTAAGATGTTCGCCTCGTGCATAAGTATAGCCGGCAACCACGCCTCTCACACGGAGGATTATGAGGGTGGCGGTGGTACCTCCTTGGTCGAACTACATGCGTACTACCTGGCAAAACCTCGATTATTATCTTTACGTGTTACAAACTGAACATTTTACTACATTACAGTGGTCAAGTAGAGAAGCGTTACAAGGACGGCTCCTCAGAGATTCGTTTGCCAAACGGCAGCGTGCGCTACTACGACCCGAAGAACGTGCACATCCGCGAGGAGTGGCGGTTCCCGGACGGCGCCGTCCTCACCGTCTCCGCGGACGGTGAACAGCGTGTGGTATTCAGCAACGGGCAAGTTGAAGTGCATGCTAAGGACCGGAAGGTATTATATTAGAATATTTAATCCAAAGATAGTTACGCTCTAAGAGTTCAGTTTCTGACTTTAAGGGTGTGTAGCTGACCTCCATAGTGTAATACATAAGCTGTATATAAAATAAACTCACAAACGGCAAAGGTAGCAAAATAATAGGGGTCCCGTTGGCACCCCTTTGGTATGGAACCCTAAAGAGATAAAAGAAAACGGTGTGACAGAAAAACATTACAGCGGTGAGGTGGAGCCGGATTTAATTCAGTGTAAATGTTACTAAAAGTTTTTTTATGTAAAGGTAGCAAACGAGCATGCAGTCTACCTGATGGTAAGTGGTGACTGCTGTCCATTGACATCAGGAATCATTCCCAAGTATGATTGAATTATACCTGAATTTGATCACAGATGCGTTGCTACGTTGCTGAAGGCTAAGATATTCGCCTCGTGTATAAGTATGGCCGGCAACCACGCCTCTCCAAACCGAAACACAATTGCCTCACGGAGGATTATGAACTAAACGAGTTCAAACATACCACCTGGCAAGAAATATATTCATGTGATTGTTTTTGACTAAAAAGATTTAGTGCTTAATAGTGTAAAAACGCCTGATGGGTTTGGTATTTCAACGTTTGCCTGTTGTGGCTTGCAAATTACGCCAAAGCTACGACCTACGACCGATCTATTGATTGACTTACCTCCTCTATGACCAATTTTGTTTTTCAGTATCGTGAGTTCCCTGACGGCACAACGAAGATAGTGTACAACGACGGTACGTCAGAGACTCGCTACGCTTCAGGCAGAGTGCGCATCAAAAATGCTAATGGTGATCTGATTCTAGATAAAATTGGATCTTGAACATTTAGTGCAAAGTATTTGATCTGTGATTTTAAAGTGCCTTTAGATAAACTCAATGTATAAGTTGTTATTGTAGATTTATGTTAGGGACACAGCCCCAGATAAGTTTTATTCAACAAATGAACATGGCACTAACATTTTGAAACCTGAGGTTGTATTGTGTCCCAATTCTTCATAAAACGTAATATTAGTGTCCTAGCTGTCCAATATTTTGTTCCTTTCTATCATAATAATTATATTAACCCTTTTAAAATACTGTTGCATTTGTTTTGTTAAGTTTATACATTTATGCTTCACATCCATTTATAAGTGTATATACTATTTGTAAATTTAATTTTTAAATATGTATTAATGTTCTATTAGTGTTTTTTGTATTGTATTAAAATATGAATTAAGTGAAACAAATGTGTCTCAATAATTATTTAATAAAAGTTACAATTACAATCTAATATGGTTCTTATTGATACTACACTATGGTTCAACTTGCAGTAATCTGATATCTAGCCTGTGAAGTTGCTTTGGGTATTCCTTCTAATTTGAAATTAATAGGGGCCATGTGATCTTCTGTGCCAAAAATCTTTTTGAGAGCTTCCCTTGCAGCCATCTCTTTAGCGGTATCTACAGTTTCGCCAAAGCCTGTAACAGATGAAGTAATATATATTAGAATTTACCAATGAATACCTACATTTTTTTTAACCAATATCGCCCTACAGCTCCTAGACTCCAGTGGCTTATTAAAGCATTAGTAGTGTCATTTTGTGTAGTAGCGAGGTTGCAGTCTACTGATAGTTAGTGTTACTACACTGGTAGTGCCACACTAGAATTATGAGATTACTTCATAGATTTGTGCCATTTTTTTATTATATTTAATTGTAGCGAAAAAGCAGACGGGCTACCTGATGGTAAGTAGTAACCGTCGGCTATGGACTAGCGCAGCACCACATTTTAATAATAATTTATGGAGTTTTACAGGAATTATTCAGATAATTACCTATTTTACTATCTAATACATAACTGAAAAATTTCGAAAAGCGCTTCGCTGATTCAAAGGCAAATTAAAATACAAGGCAAGTGGGCATAAAGCAAGGCATGCAACTATTTATTATCTATGTATCCAAGGATCTGTTAAAAATGTTACAATAAGTACAGTAATAAATAAGACATGCCTGAACTAAGTAAATTAATAAAAAAATATAAAATGAACCTACTAAGTCTCCACATAGATTAAGTATTAGATAATGCAAAACTTAAATTAGTACACAGCATAAACAATACAAAGATATTGTGTAGATACCTAATTTTATCGTATGAAGGTAGCAAACGAGTATGCAGTTCACCTGATGGTAAGTGAGGACTAAGGACTAGGACCTTTGTCTCGTGTATATGTATAGCCGGCAACCACGCCTCCAAAGCGAAACACAAGAATTGATTCACAGAGGATTACAAGGGTGGAGGTAATACCTTCCAACCTGGCAAATTCTCTGTTGAAAACTTTTTAATTTGAGAACTTGAGTAAGTTAGTAAATATATAAATACCAACCTGAAGATAACATTTTCTTGTCTATGTAGAGGCCAACTCTATAACAGGCCAGCAAAGTATTCCTCCCCACTTCAGCTATTAATCGAGGTTCTATTACAGTATTACTCTTTGACAGTAACCCAGTGAGCATCGCAAATGGATCTTCTATGTACCAGTAGTCATTGACATCTTTACCTGAAAATGTATAAATTTAAATTTAAATACTATTGTTGAAGAGCAAAGAAAACCTATTACATTGTTTAAATCTGAAAATAGACAGTAAAATGTCGAAAACAGAAAATTAATATCAGCCGATTTTGAAGCAGGACCAAATAACAATATGATTTAAAATTAAAGAGTTGGTTTGAGAATTTAAAACTGGCACCACATTGTCATTGAAACAAATGTGACTGAATTTAATTCTTCAAAAACTACTATTACCAGTTATTTTTATCTCACCTTGTAGCTGTGTTATAAGAAAGTCTCGGACAAAATGAGCTGCCCTTTCTTCCCCTGATGATTGTATTAAACAGCCAACTAATGCTTTGAAAGTGTTTGCTAATATATAGTTATCCACTGGATATTCCTAAAATAGAAATACATTCATGCTTTTATTTTATTTATCTACCAGTATGGTAAATATGGCCAGGTGGAAGAACTTACTTAGTACAACCGGGGAGGTACCATGTTGCTGATTACAGTAATAAAAGGGGCGCACGTCTTAGTTTTCGGCGGTAGTTACACATTTACCAGATACCAACTTCAGGTAAGATTCAATCTTACTTGGGGTTGATTACAAATATGTATTGCAGGCAGTGACCACTTATCATCAACTGGACTGCACAATAATAAAAAATTACAGTTAAACATTTTTTTTTAGCCTTAATCTTATCTTTTGTTACTACTTACTGAGGCTAGAATAATATCCTTAGTCCCAAGATGTAAACTAACATTACTCAAGACCTCTTCACTTAGGAGGTGACTCCGTAAACCATGAATCCCTTCCAGGGGGTATTTTGGCAGTACTGCTTCCAAGTAACGCTGGATGTATTCTTCCATGAAATTCTCACCTATAAGGATATTTAAAAAAATATGTTTATTACAGAAATAAAGCCTTACATAAGTAGAAGTAAACATAATTGCTTTTCCCAACATAATTTTCATAATATAACAACCACAGCAGTGATAACCTGGTGGTTGAGAATCAAACCTTTCACAGTCCAGGTTTGAATCTCAGCGTACATCTTTAATTTTTCAAATTATGTGTGTATACTTAAATTGTCACTTGTTTTTTGGTGAAGGAAAAAATCGTTAGGAAACCTACATGCCTATGAAATTGTAAATATTCCAAGGGTGTGTGAAATCTACCGATTCGCACTTGGCTAGCTTGGTGGACTATAGCTTAAATTTTTCTCAATTTGACAGGAGACTTGTGCCCAGCAGTGAGACAATAATGGATGTTGAAGACTTTACAATCGAGTTTTTTTTATAATATATATAAAAATTATAATCACGACTCATGAGCGTAAAATGGGTCTCATGTCAAAGGTGTATTACAGATGCATTATTGCCTCTCAATGCCTCCCTTAAATATTTTACATTTATGTCATCCACTATAAAGGTAACTATAGAGACGTATATCATAAACCAGGTAAGCGGTCAAGGACCTAAATACCAATTTCTAGAGTTAACATTATCCAAACATACTTACTTGTGAAGTTACTTACCTTCTGCAGCAAGCTCCCTGTTATCCTTCATTTTGATATCAAATTCCATCTCTTTTTGCTTCATCTCTTCTTTGATGACATAAGATCGATCCGTGAATGCTTGTAAAAGCAATTCCGAGTCAAATTCTTCATTTAAACGCATCCCAAATGCATACATTTCAGCTTCCAAGTTCCATTCTAAAAATGTATTTCTTGGATATGTTTTTTTCCCACCGAGTTTGTTTTCTCGTCTTTTGAATTCCCTTAATGTAGGAGCCACCCATCGATGTATGTGTAGACCTGAAATAATCGTAAAATAACTCATAATAGTTTAGAATTAGATGTTTAGGGATTTTAAAATAACCTACAAAAAACATACTTTGTGTAGTAAGTGACACATTGGTCAAAACTTTTGAAAAAACGGGCACACAACGTCTGAAAAATGCCATTTTACTGTGTGAATTAAATCGAAAAGAAAATCACAAATATTACATTTTCATGTTATTGACAAATTATGAAGTTGTCAAAAAATTGAAGCCCGAGTTTGAGGTTATATGTTTTTTTTTTAATTGTACATGTCAATAAGATCTATATTATGCAGCCTATATGTCTATTACGAATTAATGCAATAATACATCACATAATAAAATAAAAAAAAATATATTTTTATAAACTACTTTTTTGTGGGTACAAAAAATGTATACCAAAGAAATGAACGTAGGCGCAGTTATGAAATAATGAAAATTCATTCCCCCTGATGGCATGTGAACTTTGCCACCTATGAAAATTTAACTCTAAAATACGAATAAACAACTTAAACGAGATATTTACTAGCGAGCTGTAACGTTTGTACTGTAACAAGCGGCTCACAGCTACGACAACAGCGTACCTATTTTGTAACTGTAACTATTGCACAATACTGTTGTCCAAAAATGCCCAAAATTATAATAGTAGGTACATGTTTCGAGCCACATATAACCAAACAACTGACCATTATAAAATATTTCACAGTGAGACGAAACCCTTCGTTTGCGAGATAAACTCGCGCTTGTCCTATTTTTATTTATTCTATGAGTGATTGGAAGGATACAGCTCAACCGCTCAATGTTAGCCCTGATGGGCTGAGGTACACATCGAATATCCCCCCCGCTGGAGCTGCCACCTTGTTGTGGTGGGGGGGCTTGTGTATCCCGATGATCCTCTAGGCTAT
>DWNR01001318.1:0-15458 GCA_018250455.1 Polygonus leo
TAAAATCAATATAATTAAAATCAATAATAATAAAGTATTGTCAAACAATATGCCGGCAGATGACACTTGCTATCAGTAGTTGCTATCAGTACTATCATCTAGTGTAATTGCTGAAATTATATAATACTGGCTATTAGAACGATGAAAGTGCTAGTGTGATAGTGATAGATGTCCTAATTAGTATGAGTAAGTTGTTTTTTATTTTATTATAAACAATTTGTTATTTATTAGTTGTTTCCTTATTATAAACAAGAACATACATAATACAACTTTCTATGTTTCAAAGCAGATGATGCACTGCAGCTCCTTGCAGCAAATAGGTCAGTACTGAGTAAGTATAATTCATATAAAATTAGTTGACCTTGCAGACATTGTCCTGCCAGTAAAACAATTTGTAATGACAAAATTAAGACATTAATCGAAATAAAATATAGCCTATATTTTATGTTGGACAATGTTTGCATAACTGTGCGAAATTTCATTAAAATTAATCTGCTAGGTTTGGAAATTAGCCCGGACAAAATTCTTGACACTAGATTTTTATATATAAAGATTATAATTTATCTGAAAATTATTTGCCGTTTGTAGGTTACGCAGAGGCGCGGAGAGATTGTTCCATCATTTAGTTGCGGATTATCGTATTATACGATCATCGTCCACTCATGTAGACACATACCTTTCCTCATTATGCTTCAGTGACCACAGCTCGGGCATGTAACGGGGCTTCATGGAGTCCAAAAAGTGTATTCTCCACATCTCTTCAAACCGGAGTAGCCCCTCGTTCTCCAAGTAGTACTGCACAACTTTGTGGCCGTGAGATTCGTAGTCTATGTTCTCGAAACTGAAATTGATTTATCTTATTTCATTATTTTAGAATAGATATAAATGTGGCAAATGGGTATGCAACCTGCAAGTGGGGACTGCCGTCCATGGACTCCTGTAATCAAGTCCAAACCTCTTCCTTCGCTTATTTTTTAAATGTGACTGGCAACACCTTATTAGTTAATTTCTGCATTGTTATCATATTTACTGGCGCGATATTATAAACTAAACATCTATTATTTAGTCCACTATTAATCCACAATTGATTTAAGAATTGGCTTAATTTTAAGTGCAATAATAGATGACGCAGTATTTCTATTAATGCCCACTATAAAAAAACAAGTAAAATTAGCACTAAACTATGTTACACTTGACCATTTATAGATCGTTACTAAGTTTAATTTTAATTCATTTAAATAAGTGGCCAAACTCCATAGCGTGATCCAGATCCAAATCGCAAAGACACTCACACAACTTGAATGTTGGCGGCTTCTTCGAGTAGTTCCTGCGTGATCTCCTCGTGCTGCGGGAAATGCTGCAGTAATATATTCTCCAGCTCCTTACGTCGTTCTTCTGGCAACACGTGTTTCTTGGTTTGGTAGAGTAGAGCGCGCGCCGCTGAACGGATTTTCCTGAAACCAAACAGTATTTTCAACGATACAAAGTTTTTATGTTATCTCAAACAGTCTAGTGCTATGGATTCACTCTTGCGAACACTGTGATTTATTCCGTATAGAACAGGAGATCGGATAGGATAGTTGATCGGAACTACAAGAAATAATGAAAACGTACTTTGTTGAATACAAAGTAGGTTGTTTTTCATTGTCTTTAATCTTTTCAAGTTTATTTTTGTATTAAACTTATAAATTTACAGGTGTAAACATGCGAACTCACTTACAGTTGTCGTCCTCGCAATACTTACCGTTGTTGGGTGCTGAGCGGTCGCACAGGCGAGCTTCGCCAGGCGCTCGCGAACACCGCGGTATGCTGGACCGCTCGCAATCACTGACACTACTCTCACTCACTCACAATGGTTAGACGCAACACTCACTTGCAGTCGACGTCCTCGGAGTACTTCCCGTTGTCGGGCGTAGAGAGCGGCGCGGCGGCGAGCTTCGCCAGGCGCTCGCGCACGCCGCGGTCCAGCATGTTGCTGCGCTGGTGGCACTCCGAGCACAGCAGCACCACGTCGTGGGACGAGTGGTCCTTCATTATCTCTGTAAAAACATACTAGTATTAAAGGTTCTGCTTTCCTTAATTATTTGACCTTGAACTTTGAAGATAATAAAGATCGTGAGAGAGACGTGACATCAAAATTATAAATTATATTTCACTTAGTTATAATATGATTCGATTTGAAGTTGGAACATGTTCTCAAGAAACGTTTGATATACCTTACAGATGTCCATGAAGACTATAATCACTTACCATGCAGTGATGTTCTGCATGTACATATGCTCCATCTCATAAACATCAGAAGGATGATGAGGAAATGAAATCGGCTTTGATCTTTGAACGAATGAATGAATGTGACTTATATTTAAACGAACCTGGGAAGAACTTCCTATACTCTCTGGGTACAATGTTCTTGCGTATATAAGAGTTTTCGCTACCGCACACAACGCATTTGTTCTCCTTGGTGAGCTGGTAGTACTTGCCCACGTCGCCCACAGAGCGTCCCGCGGGCTCGAAGCGTAACCGCACCGTGTATGGCTCTTCACTCACCAGGTCTGCTAGTTGCTTCTCCACGTACCTGTGTACAGTTTCTTTTAACTTAAACAACTAATGGGTGGTACCTAGTAGGTGGTCTCTAGGTGTGGCATATTTTCCGTACAGTTACTATGTTTTACAATCAAGCAGTCTTCCTGATGATAAATTGTGGCCCTGGAAATCTGCAATCAACCTCACATTGGATTAATATCCAAATTGAGGTCGACCACAGAAGTGTTACCACTTCTAAAAACTGATATTGCCACTTTTTGTATAAGTGAGAGTGGAAAACTCACGAATACGTTTGATACTGGAAAAGTATTTTCTATCTGGCCTTACGAGGCACTAGCAGGCCAGTAATGAGTTTATAATAGAATTTTTCTTTCTATCCTATTTCAATTTCAATGACACCTCCACCTTCAAAAACTTCATACCACTGAGCCTTCTTATTGTCGCACGTGCAGAACAACGCACCATTAGGCGCTTATAGGATACGTATGTACTGGAAGCCCATACCACTGAGCCTTCTTATTGTCGCACGTGCAGAGCAGAGCGCCATCTGGCGCTTGCAGGAAGCAGTTGTGGTACAGCGGCTTGGAGCGCGTCGCGTGCGGGTACGGCTTGCTCGCTGATACCGAGTTCTCCCTTCTCTGCTTTTCTTTGCTGTAAGATAACATTTATTATTTCTGATATCAAATATTTATTTACGGAAATTTTCAAATGGATTGATTTTCCAGGTGGTGGATCTTCTGTAGTTACATGTCTCGTTTAACGTGTAGCTTAATTACACACGAGAAGAACATGTAAGTCTTTAGTCTTTAGCAAAGCATTCATTATTAACCTTAGTTACGATTCTATTGTGCGTGGGGTTGTTCACAAATGTCTATTGTGGGCTGAATTCAACAGGAGTCCCTATCCCAACAATCTCAAACCACACTGCTCACCAGACATTACCCACATGGACCCTGGCGGCGTGTACGTGGCCCGTTTTTAACACGATCGGCACTCGATATCCTTGAGTGACGCGCCGTTCTTCGCCCCATTTGCCCGTACCGCCGTTTGTCTATGTCCCCCTTTTTAGAAAGAGGCGGCTTGGGTGATCTCAAGTCCCACTGAGGCGAATAGCCGATGTCTGACTCCTCCCTCCCTTTCTAATCCAAGTCTTTTGTTCCGGCTGAGTGCTTAATTGGCTTGCCATAAAACCCGGTGAAGCTATAAAGGTCAGTAGGGCCAACAGCATTACTACACACATTGGAAACACATACACATTGGGAAAAAAAATGAGACCAATATACTATGAAAAGGAAGGATATAGAAAAGGATGATGATACTGTCAGGTATTTTTCTATATTCAATAAATTCTGTACATAAGTTAAAAGTTGCAGCCCTAGCAAATAAAACTGCAGTCCACCTGAAGCTAAGTAAGGTAATCATTGCCTATAGACATTTATAATCAACACAAATACAAATAGAGGTCGAAGACTTCGATGAGACAGTGAACCATCTTCTAACCTAACCTAGATACACAAAACAAAAGCATTAGTACGGTTTAAGGTGAAAGAATCATAAATAAACCCAAAAAACAACTCACATTAAATCACTCTTCTTCACAGTCTTCATCGTCTTGAACAACAGATCAGCGTATTTGGAGCAAATCTCATCCAAATTACTCCAACAATCTTTCTTAACACCCAAGTACATCCATGACATCAATCCTTCTCTGCAATACTCATTGATCAGTTTGACGAAGATCTTTATAGCGACGTGCGCGTCTGCCGCCGCATACTGCACTTGTCTGTCAGTTAGTGGCTCAGCAGACCAGTTGCTGCAACGAATCTGGGGGAGAAAAATCAAATAAATTTAAAGAAATCCCAGGCACACGCTGTAAAGTCTCAAAATAGCGCTATCTGACTGCATATATCTCCCGAATTGGACCAAGTTACTTAAATATGAAATGCAAATGTAAAGTTGGTTATATAGTAATTTAGGACTCGAACTAGCCTGGACATAGAACTCCAATGTAGATTGTTTCACACTACCATATTTGGCGTCTCGGTCTTGGTTGATCTGATGAGAGGTGTCAGAATTCCTCGATGGCTTCTGATAAATAAACTTTTGACTTACTTGGTTTGTTTTTAAGTTAATTGAGGTAACTATCAGTGAACTATTCAAACAGCACTAAACTGATAATAAATGGTCACTGTCACCCTTTGCTATCTGCTATGTCACAACTATTTGTAGACTATAATAATCAACTTACTCTCCAACTCTTGTCCAAAACAATGCCGAGCAAAGAGAGAGATAATGCAGCCAATCCCCCAGGTTCGTAGTCACAAAGCAGAGCCAAATGTCTGATGTCCAATGAGGATCTGAGGAACACGGAGAAGTCCTCTGCCAGATATTTCGCGTCGCCAGCTGGGGCCACGCCCACTTTGTAAATGCTCTCATCTTCCAGTAAATCCTGTAACATTTCGTTGTAATTAATTTTATTTCTAGTGGCATATCACAAGAAATGTTGATTTGTGTAGAAAATGTTCTGTAGAAATAAAAAGACTTGTTTCAAATATATCTAGTGAAAATGTAAATATGTCCCAATTGGGACTATTACATACGCCTTAGAATTTGAGACAATTCTTAAAATGCTAGTTTCGCAAAAGATAAATGATTTAAGCACTTATAAACAGTATGAAACGATTATGCATTAGCCTTAACATATACAAACCTTCAAAGACTCTGGGAATTTTTCCATTTGACATAGCCTGAACAGGCCACAGTAGCCATCATAGGTGGACAGCTGTAATAAAGACACAGGTTGTCTCCTGCCATGTTCTGTCACCCATTCACAGTCAAAACCTACAGCTTTATGTTGGGTGGATCTCCTAGAAAAAATCTTCTGTTAAATATATTTGAAAAGTAATCTCTCAACAATTTCATCTAGGGATATTTTACATACTAATTCTCAGTAAAGTAATTTAAGAGTATCAACTGGACTGGTATCACTGACTGGTATCATGGACTGGTATCTTGCTAGGCACAAACAAAGACTCATCTTCGAAAAAAAAAATCATTATAATAGCTTTTTAATTATTTACGTCAGTATGATCAAACACAAGTCATAGTTGATTTCTATTATCAAAATCACATTAACTAGACGGGGGTTTCCTCACAGAACAATACAGTATAGTGTGACATGGGCTAAGTGTGATTGGTAGACATCTTCACATACTAGATTTTTGTTGTCTTTAAGTCACATGTCTGCTAAAAACCAAGGGTGCATGCCTGCAATCTTACCACTGGAACTTTCAATGAGTGTGGCCAAAACTTATCTTCCGATTCCTTATATTATGTTAATCATGTTTGTGCACGATAATATATTTCCAAGGTCAACTATGAGTATAACTGAATGAATAAGCTATTAGGATGTTATTATTCTACAACGCAGTATTCTATAACTTCCTTAAAAAAACATTTCAAGGGGAGCATATATTTCATATGCAGTTCTTTTTTATTTATCTAGTCTAGTCTTAAGTCTAGACATCTTTGTATTGTGAAAAGAGGCCCATTTTCAGCAGTGAAATTGAAAGATTGTGATGAAATCTAAATCTACAATTAGCAAAATTCATTTCATGCCTAAGTTGCCATACTTATATTGATGATGAACTAATATTATACATTAGCTTCTGTTATGCTATACCAAATATAATACTGAATAACAAAATCTTATTATACAGAATACTAAATCTTAAGATCTATCTCAGGAGGGATCCCATAAAAAAAATGTATGTACTTCCAGAGAATCAAGAAGGTTTTAGGTTTTTAAAATAATTAAACTGTCATTATCTTTTGCTATGACTATTTCTTAAAAAAACATAAGAATTAAATAATAACAAAAAATATTTCATCATGATTAAATATTGCAACATATTAAGTATTTGATCTTTACTTAGGAATCTATGTATTAATTTATTAATTTTAACAGACATTTAATAACAACACTTATTTGATTTTTAATACATATTTATCTTATAATTAAGAAGTGGCAAACAAACTAATAATTCTCCTGAAGAGGAATGATTTTTGCCACATGTACACTTGTAACCAACAACAAATAAATCAAAATCTCACCAACGGTGGGCAAAAGAAGCATTGCTTATGATCTGCCCTGATGACTAGCATAAATATGCTTTGTATTTGAGTTAGACCGGCAACCATATGTCTCTAAAGAAACGAGAATGTACTTACAAAATATAATGAGTGTTATTGTGGCACCTAGTTCGTAAAATTACTACCTATCAACAGCATGTACACGGTTATAAAAATACTATACTATACCTTCGTATTTCGTCTACAACGGCATTACAATGATCTTCAGTAGTAACTATTTCAATCTTCAAATAGTTCAAAACGCGTGCTGCGGTACGAGACCCGTACTTCTTCTTTATAATCACAAATGTAAGGCCGGCACAACCCAGCGCCAAGGCTGAAGTTAGACCGATCTTAAACTTTGTAGTCTCCATATTCTAATTATTTCAGTTCCACTTGTAATTTACTAAGAACTATAATAACTTAACCTGAATTCAATAGTAAACACTTTGTAAATGTAAGCTTTGCTAATTATTATGAAACGAACATAAACAGAATAGACAAAGACAAATTAAAAACGATATGTAGTCGATCACTTTTAAAACAATATCATTCGAAATGATATAAAACTGAATTTTGTTATCGGTAGTAAAATCACATCACAGAAAGAGGAAAACCAAAACATGTCATGTTCATCAAGTGACATAAATGACGTATTTGACAGTAACAGTAACATTTTTTAATATCATCCACCACAACAGAATTTATAATCTATAAAAAGTAGACCTACATTCTATCAATGACAATAAAATTGAAGAATATATTAATTATTTATACGTTATTATATTTGACTAATAATTATTACAATTATCATTATGATTTATACGTGATATTCTTAAATAAGCACCGTTAATATATAATTTTTATAAATGTGAGCTTCACCATCAACGGCCATTGTACATGATAAAAATGAATGACAGTTGTCATCTTGTCATTGTCAACACACTAAACATGAGTTATGAGACGAGTGCTATGTAATATTTATTGAATTTCAAACAGTTTTATATAAACTATTCCTGCTAACACATACTAGTGGTGGTTCTCATGGCTAGGGATAGAAGTCCCGAACGGCGGCGATCCCGTTCGCGGGACAGACGTGACCGAGATCGCCACGACGAGCGAGAATCTCATCGTGAAAAAACAAAACGACGCGAACGATCGCGAAGCCCCCGCAAAGATGAACGTGCTCGAAGCCCGCGTAAGGATGAAAGAGCTCGTAGCCCGCGGAAGGATGAACGCGCTCGTAGCCCGCGGAAAGATGAACGTGCCCGGAGCCCGCGTAAGGATGAACGCGCTCGTAGCCCGCGGAAAGATGAACGTGCCCGTAGCCCACGGAAGGATGAACGTGCTCGCAGTCCACGCAAGGATGATCGTGCACGAAGTCCACGCAAAGATGAACGCGCACGTAGCCCCCGGAAGGATAAGGAACGCAGCCCTACCAGGAAGGAACGCGGGCGATCGCGTAGCCCAAAGAAACGCGATAATAAGGAAAGTAAAGACAAAGATAGACGGCTTGACGATAGAGACCGTAGTAAAAGCAAAAAAGAAGAGGAAAAACAAGAAACTGATGAAGCCACAGACAAAAAAGAAGAACTTAAACCTGTGAAACGTGAACCTTTGTCTTTAGAAGAGCTTCTGGCAAAGAAGAAAGCCGAAGAAGAAGCCAGAAGCAAACCAGTATTCTTGACTAAAGAACAAAGAGCGGCATTGGCATTGGAGAGACGTCGAGAACAAGTAGAAGCTATGAAAGCTAATATTGAAAGACCTGCTGTTGCTACTATAGACTTGACAGGAACATCTAAGAGAGAAGAAGAGAAAAAACAAAGAGAAGAAAGAGAGAGGGAACGTGAAAGAGAACGTGAACGAGAGAGAGAACGGGAGAGGGAAAGAGAACGAAAGTACGAAGAGAGGAAGTCAAATGCTGAAAGACGGGAAGATAAAATAAATAAGATTGATGACTACAGTAAGAGTAAAGACAAAGAAAGAGAGGAAGAAGCAATAAAGGCTCGCTATTTGGGAATTATAAAAAAGAAGCGTCGGGTGCGAAGACTGAATGACAGAAAATTTGTCTTTGATTGGGATGCATCAGAAGATACATCAAATGACTACAATTCATTGTACAAAGAGAGACATCAAGTCCAGTTCTTTGGTCGAGGACATATTGCTGGCATTGACATTAAGTCACAGAAGAAAGATTACAGCAAATTTTATGGCAATCTTCTGGAAAAAAGGAGAACGGAACTTGAAAAAGAACAAGAAAAATTACGGTTGAGAAAGGTTAAGAAGAAGGAAGACAAACAGAAGTGGGATGATAGACATTGGTCTGAAAAGGACCAAGATGAAATGACAGAAAGAGATTGGCGAATCTTCAGAGAAGATTACAACATTACTATTAAGGGAGGCAAAATCCCTAACCCTATCCGGTCTTGGAAAGAAGCAGGCTTCCATCATGATATTATGGAGATTATATCTAAGGTTGGTTATAAAAGCCCCACACCTATTCAAAGACAAGCTATCCCTATTGGTTTACAGAACAGAGACATTATTGGTGTTGCCGAGACTGGTTCTGGTAAGACTCTAGCTTTCTTAATCCCATTACTCACATGGATCCAGTCATTACCAAAAAGCGAACGTATGGAAGACGCAGATCAAGGGCCCTATGCCATTATTTTAGCGCCCACTCGTGAGTTGGCTCAGCAAATTGAGGAGGAGACAAACAAATTTGGTATTCCTCTCGGTATCACATCTGTCGTAGTTGTCGGTGGTCTCTCCAGAGAAGAACAAGGATTCAAACTTAGGTTGGGATGTGAAATTGTCATAGCCACACCGGGTCGTCTTATCGATGTGTTGGAAAACAGATATTTGGTACTAAATCGTTGCACGTACGTCGTCCTTGATGAAGCTGATCGTATGATTGACATGGGTTTTGAGCCTGACGTCCAGAAAATCCTTGAATACATGCCAGTATCTAACATTAAACCAGATTCTGACGCCGCCGAAGACGCTTCCGTTTTATTGGCAAACTACAACACGAAAAAGAAGTACAGACAGACTGTGATGTTTACGGCGACTATGCCACCGGCTGTGGAACGTTTAGCTAGGAGTTATCTTAGGAGACCAGCGATCGTGTACATCGGATCGGTCGGTAAACCAGTAGATAGAACCGAACAAATGGTTTACATGATAGGGGAAAACGAAAAACGTAGAAAGCTTACGGAAATATTACAGAGAGGTGTCGAGCCGCCGATTATAATATTTGTAAACCAAAAGAAAGGTGCCGACGTCTTGGCAAAGGGATTGGAGAAACTGGGTTTCAATGCTTGTACTCTGCACGGTGGCAAAGGGCAAGAACAGCGTGACTTCGCCTTGGCTAGTCTCAAAAATGGTTCAAAGGATATACTGGTGGCGACAGACGTTGCCGGTAGAGGTATAGACATTAAAGATGTAAGTATGGTAATAAACTACGATATGGCTAAGACAATAGAGGACTACACGCATCGTATCGGTCGTACAGGTCGTGCGGGCAAGACTGGTAAAGCTATATCTTTTGTTACCAAAGAAGATTCAGCTCTATTCTACGACTTGAAACAAGTTTTGCTGCAAAGCTCTGTATCAACATGCCCTCCAGAACTAATGAATCACCCAGAGGCCCAGCATAAGCCAGGTACTGTCGTCACCAAAAAACGTCGAGAAGAAATGATATTTGCTTAATTGCTAAGGAGAATTAATCCTGTCTGATTGCCTTATTGGGTAAAAATAAAATTGTTCAAACAAAATTAATATTTTTTATTTGTTACGGCATAGGTACTTCACTGTAGTTACAATAAATAACTTACTAACACATTTTACTATATCGTTCCATGTCGACTTTGTGGCGCTGTAAAATAAAGAAAAACTATTATTAATATAGTAACATAACACTTCAACTTATATGATGTATCTTCGAGAAGCTTATTACTGGTAAAATATAAGATCTTTTACAACATTTATAAGTAATTTATGATTAAATCAACGATTAATTTCAGCAAAGCACTAGATAGTAATTATACCTTTACTATTAATCAAATGTCTATTTACATTAATGGTTTTGGATGGTTTAGGAATTATACACTCACTTGAGACTTATGTTCTTTATTACACGTCATAGCCTGGAAATATAATAAATTATTATTCTCTTAAAGTACTTTAAAAATATTCTTAGTTATTAAAATTATATGGTTAATATGGAAAATGAGATGCTTTTATAAACATTGTATTTTCATGAACCAAAATTGGTGTTATTAAATTAGGTGCATTAATAACCACATAAAATAGGTAACAAAAGATGCGTGAATGGGAATATCATAGAATGGACCAAGCGAATAGATCGTATTTTGCACGACCCACTACTTACTACATGGTTTCCCATTATTTTTCCAGGTGTTAATTTACTTATACACAAAATATATTAAAATTATGTTACATATATGCAAAATGTGTGCTGTTATAAAAGTATGTATGATTTGTTATGAAGCTGGACCACAGAAATAAAGCCTAAATTAGTAAACCAAAAGACAAACACATGCAAAACAAAAAACACACAATAGGAGTTAGCAGAACCAAAGACGACCATAACAATCCAAGCATGCCTAGCGTACAATCATATACCTAATCCTTTTTAGATTCGACAGCGTCTTTAGATGGTGGCGGCATAACAGCCTGTTTCACGGAGGAAGCCATTGAAACTGTCAACTCGACGAATTCCGAGAAGGTTTTCGGGAAAGACAACTCAGGGAATTTCACCTCGAGTTGTGGGTCCCCAGGTTTTACTAGTGAGAATAAGTTAAGTGTTAACATAGTGTAAATACTATATATCATAATATATTGTCATAAGTTGTGTTGGTAGATTAAATAATGTACTTAATAAGACATATAAACAAGTAAATAATAACATAGGATTTTAGGTGGAGGATAATTCATTTGTGGAAGTTGTTAAGTAAAATAGTTACATTTGTAAAAAAATGTATTTGATAATGTGTAAGGATATAAATATAGTACATTTTTAGAAATTGGGAGATTTTTTTGACTTTCATCAGGAGAAACAGTATCAACACAATTTCTGCCTGGTATCAGTGAAATTTTGTTGTATAAAATTTGATTGTAAGAATATGTTTATTTACCCTAAACAGTCTTTAGTACTTGTCATCAACTGAGCTTGAGAATTTACCACTACTATTATACAAAAATATTACTAATTCGAACATGATACTTGATACCAATGGTAATAATTAGTATAAAGATAAATTGAAGAAAATATTTTCTAATTTTATATTAAGTTATAATTTTTCCTTACCTCCATAAAGGAAATTATATGCAATATTTATGTATTGTTTCGCTAATGCACCATTGCTCTTTGCTAGCTCCTTCGTCTCCTCAGGGAAGCATACAAAGCCCATGGTAGTAGTGCCTATGGATGCATAGAAGACTCTCTGGAAATACAAAGTATTTTAATTTATATTATGTTAATATGCCAAAATAAATCTTATCATACACTTTAACAAATAAATTAAATTAACTTACATTTACAAGTTCAATTTAATTATTATTACATTTATGATTTTGTGTACTTACCCTAATTAAGCCACCCCTGAGCCCAAAAATAAACCCTGTTAAACCACCCATTGCCACCGCACCATACCGAACATCCTTATTTTCCTCCTCCCTGAGGTACTGAACAATCCCTGAAATAATAATGAAGAGTAAAAATAATTATATGTGGTAAAAATCACACAGTTTGACCAGAATGTTCAGCCATTCACCAGGTAGTAGAACTTGCTTAGTTCAACCGGGGAGGTATCACCGCTACCCTCATAATCCATCGTGAAGAAATTATTGCGTTTCTGTTTGGAGAGCTGTGGTTGCTGGCTATGTTTAAAAGGGAGGTGAACATCTTAGTCCTCAAGGGTAGCAATGCATCTGTGATCAGTGACCACTTAACATCTGGTAGCCTGCATCCTCCTTTACAACCATAATACAAATTAAAGAAATATATAAAAACTAACAGGCACTCCTGTCCTCCATTTCATGGTAGTTCTCCATCACACTGTTCTTCACTGACTCGGTATGTCCCCACGCTGATTGCAGCTGTTCCCTCACAAGAGACACTGGTGGCTGCAGAATTGACCTGAGGTAGCTGGTCTTGCCTTCCTTGTTTTTATCTTCTAGGTACCTGTAATTTTCAAAGTGAAATCTTTTAAAATTCAACATATTATAAAGTTATTTTATTATATTTAAATAAGTTATTGAGTATAATTAAAAATAAAATTACAAATTTTGTCTCAAAAAAACTAGAAAGTATTTTTTATACCGCAAATTTAAATTAAAAGCCATATTGAGGCTATAAAAATCCAACAAGTGGTTATGAACATGAAAAGGTATAGAGTTTTAAGTAATTGTGCCTCTTCTGTAAAATCAAATACTTTGTTCCCTTTTTGCCTTCAGAATAGGTATCCTCTTACTTATTCCATGGATGTGATGTGAAGAGGATGTGTCTAATACTTCTTTATTACTCATGTACTACGTGCTTTTGAATAAGTGCTAGGGTTTAATTAATTACCTATTAGAGGTTCCATAATTATGTAGCTATACTCACCTTAAGGTCATGGTTATTTGACTAATTATGGTTGTAACACATGTAACACATTATGAAAATACGGACATTTAATTTAATTTGTTTTTTTTTTATCTTATAACAATAAATATAGAACAAGCATTTTGATGTGTTTTAGGAGAATGTTTTGTTCTTTTCAATCAATCTGAATCAATCTTAATTATGTGTTAATAAATCTCTAGAACATTGTAGGCACAGAATACAAAATTTGTAATCAATATAAGTTATACAGAGTGTTTATTTATACAAAGACGTTAGTTACCAATAGAAGATAAATAAGGTTTAAAAGTTGTCAAATCTACATTTTTATCGATTACTTCACTTGTCACTGATAACACCAATAACATTTTCTTTTGATAGTTCTCTACTGATTTTAAAACTTATGAAAGATAAAATTGAAGACATATTATTTAGTTATACTATATACATATATAATACGTACATATCTAATTTGAGTTATTACATCTACGTTCAAAAGGTTTCAAAGGTTACATTTCGTACTTCGTTAGCAATAATTAAACAGCTGAATGTAAACACAAAATAACATTTTCCAGTACTTACTCGCCATAATCTGCATGTGGGGCTTCGTATATCGGCAAGTCGGAGGGCCGCATCGGCGGAGGCTTCTTCTTCTCACTTGGATTATCTATAGGAGTCGCTGCTTTTATAGTTGGTATCAACGACACCACCCCAGACCCTAGTACTACTTTTCGGAGCATCTTCAACAAAGACACGACAATTAAAAATCTCAATTATATTACTATCAATAATGTATTATCGGATATAGCATTACCTCGAAAGAGATGTAAAAATATTTAAATTACATAAATATTGCAAATTGCAGCCTGAGATACCCAAGGTCCCGCTAATCAGCTGCTCAAGTGACAGCAGACGTCAAATTAAGTGACGTTACGTAAGTTCACGTTCTGATGCTTGTATCCGAACTATTTGATGTAGTTGATAAATGTTTCTTGCTTTACTAGGTAAATGAAAACTGACATTAAGCTTTATTTTGATAATTTGATTTTTAGTTTTGTTACTATTTCATGATATCTAAAAATAATATATCCATGAATGTCTGGTCAATGAGAATTTGTACTGAAAGTTATCAATAAAGTACGTTCTACGTCGCTGTCATCTGTCATGGTCATCTTTTCTTTCATTTTCATACAGTGCTGTCAACGGCACCAAATTTTCTTTCATTGTCTTTGTCTCCGTTGTATTGTGCTGTGATTTTGGTGCACATTTCTAAATTATAATCGTAGTTGAATAACATTTTTATAAGTGCCGTTTTCTTCTCAGAAAAAATTGTAGTAGTCTTTGGTCGGTCCCAATTCTGATTTTGAATTTTATTTCGGAGGACATTTTTGTTGTGAGAATTCTGACGAATAAAATCGTGATCGTGAGTACGGTTTTGAGTACCGCAGTAATATTATTTTGTTTACATTGCAATTGGAATAGCTGTTGTTAAATTTGTATAATTATAAGATGTCGGGAGTGCGTGTCGGCCGCGTGCCGAAGCGTAGCAGCAGCAAACGCGCGAAGAGTCGGTCAGGTAAGCGGGGCCAGCATGAGGCGCTTCGCCGCCGCACTCGCTGACCGTGGGGTGGATTGCTTGGAGATTCTAGACTAGATGCTTGTTTAATTTGAACCTCATTATATAAAGCTCTGGTAAATGGAATGCATGTCAATTTCATACTCTTCTTGTTTATTGTATTACAACAAATATAAGGGAGTTTTTGAATTATACCTGTGTCGTTTATATTTTCAAGTACTTTAGTGCTACTGAAGTTACATATTTTTTTGTGTTAGATGTTCATAATAATTATTTTATAAACTTACTATTTATTGATATAGTTAATTGTAACAAGTGCAAAGATATGTCAATACAATTTTTCTTTTTTATAAGAAGAGGTTTATAGCAAAAAATTACAGTAATGAATGGATGATCCATATTTTAAAATTTAATGTTCAATAAACTTAATGTTTAGTACTTAAATATGAAATTGATTCAATTTAACGTTCAATACTTAAATTGAAATTGAGCATAGTAAATCGTAATTGTCTTTTTAATAACTTGCCATCTTTCAACCTTGGAACTAATTGAAATCATACATTTATATCACTCCGTCCA
>DWNR01001319.1:0-15456 GCA_018250455.1 Polygonus leo
ATACAAGTAACACAAGCCAAAAAAAAACATTTTAAATTTTTTGTCTGTCTGTCTGTTGTGCGGCTTTCACGTAAAAATACTGGACGGATTTTGATGAAACTGGTTTTGTTATATAGCTATCAGTCCTCGGTAACATATAGGCTATCGTTTATTTTGAATATCGGGATACCAGATGTGGAACTATAGCGGCCTGGGTAATCTATAAGAGATATTCTTAATTTATATAGCAGAACAACGTTTGTCGGGTCAGCTAGAATACTATATAATTCAAATCCTTGCGTATTACCCTTCAAGAGACACTGCCCTGTGACAGACAATGGAGTCTTAGAAATAGGGTACCTTTAGCTTACTTTGGCTTTGAGCCAGAGAGCTTACATATTCACATTGATTATTAATCTCATCTACTTTCATGAAACCTTACACCACCCATCAGCCTATTACTTATTATGTGCAAAAAAAGACCATAATGAGAAGATGACAGCAATTCAAACATTGTCGTGTGTATATTTAACATGAATTTTATGCATGTGTGAGTCTGTCCCGTGTGTATATTTAGCACGTATCATGTGTATGTGTGTGTATTTGTCCGTGTGTATGTGATAAAACGTGCTTGATTACGACGCGATGACGACAATAGAACCTGTCGACTGGGTACATCGGCACAGTTCCCAACAATGCTCAACCAGTTTATGTAATTGTAATCTCTTCTACATCGCAGCGCAATTTAAATGTATCTATCTATCTAGGCATCTAAGAATTAGTTGTCATTTCTTTTGGTCTGTTCGTCTTGTGTGACTGCTTTTTAAATGAGAAATGTTTCCTGCCTCTACGATGGTTTTGATAAGATTATTAACCCTATTCTAACTTCAAAACTCGAGAACGATTCTACTAGATTTTATGTTATATGATATTTATGCAGAATGATCATCGATTTCGATTTTGAAATTGACATCTTATTGGATAGGCTACTAAGGGTGTATTTTTAAACAAACTCGCAAAAATAAAAATCCACCCTTAATGTTGCTATACTGTACTGTATATAAAGTAAAATAGAAGATTAAGTTTTGTCATGGCGACTGAGTCAGTCATATATTTATTTAAAAAAAAATATTACACACGAAACTTATTCTTGGAAAAACACATATGGCTCTTTTCTGAAAGACGTTAAATTCATCTGGGATTGATTACAGATGCCCATGGGTGACAGTGAGCACTTACCACCTGGTGAACTACATGTTCCTTTGCTACTTCTCTATATAAAAGTTATAGACCATTCAGGATCAAAGTAGTTGGTACAATAGATGAACGAACAAAATAATCACTTAAAATATTTTTATTTAGTAGATGAAAATATTATAAAAACAGTTTAATAATTATGTAAAACAAATAAAACTACTAAATTCGCTTAATTATTGCATACCTCTACTGCAATAATATAATTAAGAAAATGGAAACCAATCAAAGATTTATAGACTTCGATCCTTGTTTTCTAATATTAACGATATCTCGTGATTAATTAATTATAAGAAAGTCTAATCTTAATTTAAATCAATCGTTTCAAATTGTAGCGATTTTAAACGTTTTAATGGCATATTTATCATTCTAAAATACATCATTCCTTTGATATATTGTAGAGGACGGTTTTCTTTGTCGTTTTCTAATTTCTTTTATACGACCATCTAAGCTCAAAAAATATTTGCTACAAATTGAAATTCCACCAAAAACTGCATTTTTCCTTTAACTTTAAATGCACTTCTGCGATCTTTATCTCCGCAACTTTTTATCTACCCGGAGATTCCCAATATATAAACTAGCGGAAACGGTAGACGTTGTCCTGTCAGTAATGTTAATCTAATATTTAAAACTTTCGTGCCGCAGTGTTTGTTACCAAACTCCTCTGAAACGGGTCGACCGATTCTTATGACATTTTGTGTGCTAGTCGGTTAGGTCTGGGAATCGGTCAACATCTATTTTTTATATCCCTAAATATTAAATGATCCACCCCTAATTTTTATTTTAAATTTTTGGACATTTCTTTTTGTTTTTATTTTTTTATGATTCAGTATTGAAATATACATAATACCCTAAATTTTCACTCTTCCACCATAAACCACATTTTTTTATATTTTTTTCTGCAGAACAACGTTTGCTGGGTAGTAGCTAGCCAATAAAAAACAAAATCGTGATAAAGTTCTAACTTTACTACCTCTAAATTTGGACTAAGTTGCATATACAAAATTTAATTGATTGGTTCATTAGTTAAAAAGTTTATCCCCAATGACATCGTTAATACGTATAACTATCACATAAAACCCAGTCTAAAGCGCAGTACACATATTGTTATCTACCCATATTGGTGACGACACCGTATTAACCGTTACTCATTTGTTAATTGTTCAACGTCATAATTATCATGACCTCGGTCTTCACGTCTGTCTGGGACGGACTAACTATAAACTATTATGATCAACTACCTACTACGAGCTATTTTCTGCTCTCATAATGGCTGCGACCCACGTACCGGCTACTAATAAACTTTTAAGGACCTATGCATTTAGTTTTTATTTTCTATGCCTTCACTCACCTGTACAAACAATGTTTATTAAACATGTTTATTGTTAGTTAAACTTGGCGGGCCGTTGGATACTTGATTGGAAAACTGTATAAAAGACCAGGTACCAGGATGCCAGGTGGTAGAACACAGAACATAATCGTCCATGAAGCAATTCTTGTGTTTCGGTTTGGAGAGACGTGGTTGCCGCCTATACTTATACACGAGGCAAACATCTTAGTCCTCAGGGGTAGCAACGCATCTGTGATCAAAGTTAGGTATGATTTAATTGTGCTTGGGGATGTTTACTGATGTCCATGGGCGGCAGTGACCACTTACCACCAGGTGGACTGCATGCTCGTTTGCTATTTTTATATGATAATAAAAAAATAGTTTTTATTTTCTATGCCCTCACTCACCTGTATAAACATGTTTATTGACAATTAACCTTAAAGGCCGTTGGACACTTGAATGGTAAACTAAATATACAAAATACCAACCTGTAAAGGCGTGAAGGCGACAGAAGACGCAGTACCGGACACCTGCCTCCTGATGCTGGTGGCGCCGCCGTATTGCTGATTCTGTTTCTGCAGATTCTTCTGCAACGTCTTGCTGATCCGCACCTTGGTCTTCTCGTCTATCTGAGGTAACCTCACTCGACCAGTGCTCGATTTGCCGATCGTGCCGCGGGTGTAACCCAAATCCTCTTGGTATGCGTCGTCTTCGATCTGGAAAGAATAAAACATTTTAGACTTCGGTATTTTTAGGGTAGCACTGAGCCAGTGTATATGGCTATGATAGCCTATTGTTAGAAAACCGACCTTTTACGCGAGCAGTCCGGGTTCAAATCCCTCCTTCCTCAGATTTTTTTCAATCATGTGCGTTAAATTTAAGTCAAATTCTCACCTGCATTAAGATGAGCCTAATGACCAATGTCCTAAAGACGCCTTGGAGGTTGTGATAAGATAAAAATTCAAGGGTGCGTGAAGTTCAACATTTCGCACTTAGCCAGCAAGCCTTCATATTATGAGACGAGATCCACGCCCAGTAGTAGGACAATAATAGTTTCTGATGAATGCACCAGCAGCTTAATAGACTGTGACAGCACCTTGGGTATTTGGAATAAACCCCAAACAAACAGAAGTCCTGAGCAGACGTCAAATATAAATGCGTTGCTAAACAAAATAAAATTATTTTACAATTTAGAACTCCATTTAATACCTTGTCGACTTGATATAATAAAATATTTATTGTATTGTTGCCGGGTGCGTAACATTACCTTTCAATTACAATCAAATCAATCAATCTGATACAAAGTTAATATTATCAATATGCTATCTGAATTTTGTTATTACGGTAACAAGTGTTCAAAGATTTGTATGATAATGGAGATATCGAATAGAAATTTCTCGATGATATTACTCATTTAATTTTAGTAACTAAAAATCAACTGTCTATTTTCTACATTCATCTAATTGACTCATAAATAAATATTAAATGATGATACGATTGGGAACAATACCCATTCATTAGATTAATATTTCATGTATCTATTACCACAGCTATTAGTTAAAACATAGGTGATATTTCAAAATGCAATTCAAAATTAGTCACACATTTCCCTTTCTTGTTTCCTTAAGGTTTATCGCATAGTTTAAAGAAGGTTTCGAAAAAACATTTCAGCAGATAAAACGGCGTATGTGTAGTAACGAATGCAGTCTCATAATCCTCTGTAAAATTCTTACGTTTTGGTATCGGGGGAGCTTGGTTGCTGGGTGCTTGGTACTCGGACACGAGGCGAACATCTTATGTTCTTAACAAGTAGTTAGGATTCAATCGTACCGGAGATGGATTACAAATGTCCTTGGACGGCAATGACGATTTATCATTAGGTGTACTGTATGCTCTTTACTACCTGTATACGATAAACAATAAAAACAAACTTTGTCATCTAAATTATGAGCCAACTGAGAACAATGCTCTTTCATTACGTTATTCCATATCTTGTAGGTATTACCACAGAAATTAATTAAAATAAAGTCGATATTTCAAAACGCAATTCAAAACCAATTACAAGTTTCCCTTTCTTGTTTCCTAAGAAGGATTTATCGCGACGTTTTTAATTGCATCTCGAGAAAACGTGTCATTAGAAAGCCATTAATACACCTGATCTCTGAGTAATGGAGGTGGACAGCAGATAGACGTAGTATGTGTATTGGAACTAATCGTCTTGTTTAGTGTTACACTACAATTTCATTTATCATTTCACAAAGACCGCCGAAGCTAGGGTTGCCAGGTCGTACAACCTATCATCCGGACAAACAAGCCAGTTGGCGGGACATATGAGGAAAAAAAGCCGGACAATTAAAATTATTAAGGATTTTGTTCTTTAGTAATTAAAATTATTAAGGATTTTGTTCTTTAGTAATTAAAATTATTAAGGATTTTGTATGACAAATATGGCGTTAACGTTCAGAGCAGGCTTGCTCGCTTTTCGCAGGTACGACGGGACTACTCAAATGTAAACAGCGTAAAAAAAGCCTAAAATCGGCTTGTTTGGCTGGACAAGCATTCAAAAAGCCTAAAATGTCCGACTTTATCCGGACGCCTGGCAATGCTAGCCAAAGCAATTACGTGATCAGCGAGCCGAACGATAACGACTTACTAACACCAACACGATACTAACCGCAATACAAATCGCATTTCAAACAAAAAAAAACATATAAGAATTTGACACACAATGTTGAAATGCGAAGAAACATGATGTTTGTGATAGATGATTCAAAGACGGTAGAAATCTTGTTCTTGATTCAACTGCGGGGGCAATAATTTCTGCTTTGTTGATTTTATGTTCTGGTTTGATAAGTATGCTAATTTAGACCAGTGATAGTTTATAACATTGTAGTATTTATGCTTTAAACATACGCACACAATGTGAAGTAAAAACTCTTGAGCATAACAGTTAATATATAGTATAGTAAGGAATCCCATGCTCCTTACTCACTTTTGTATCGTTATTGGTGAACATACAAGTTTTAAATTGGCTAACTCCTTTTATTTTAAAGTAATTAATTAATTATTAACGTAATTTCCTATTTTCCCCATTATTTGTGGACTTAGCTTATCTACTTAGTTCATAGTTACATTTAAACTTGATGGTTATTCACCGATAAAACAGTAACCAATTCAAGTCTATGATGTGCTATTAAAAATGAGCTCCAACTGTCCATAGCTAGAAATTACCAGTTGGATCAAAGTATAAACTTAGTTTATTTTATAATTGTACACACAACTACGATGAGACATGAAATTAATTACAATAATAAACGTACAAATATCCTATTTTGACTACCAGTTTTATTTATGATACTGTGCTTTATACGCTCAAATAACGGTGTAATTACAATAATAAACGAAGGAATATCTTATTTTGACTACTAGTTTTATTTATGATACTGTGTTTCATACGCTCAAATAACGGTGTATTAATAACCAGTACCGGCAACAAAAACCGAGAGCCCTTCAAGCACCGTTAGGTATTTGTTTAGAAACACGTACTACAAGTCATTAAAAAAAGGTTAGTTTTTAAAAAAAGGCACGTACATAACGAAAAAATTGTACTCGTAATTTGGCTTAATAAAAAGTACATCGAAAAACCAGAACAGTTTGGCATCGTGCGCATCAATGTGTGGACGTGCGGCGGTAATCGAGATGCCTGACAAATGTCAATAGATCGATATATCTCATCGTAACCGTATCGTATTCGTTTGTATCGATATGAACGTATTGCATCTGGATATGTCGATATTATAAGCTAACGAATGACTCGTATTCATCTATATAACGGATTTGATATTTTCTTAATTTTTTTAAGATTAATTATCCTTATCCATTATCCGTAATTAATCCCATTTATTATTATATAATAATGCGTAATGCGATTTGTTTTTAGTAGGAAAACGATAGGAAAATATCGATATATCATACGATAATTCACATCCTTAAGCAGTAATCGAGGAATCGAAGCAATATGCCGCGCACGCACCGACACCGGTGCATGTACCCCAACAAAATCCCAGCTGCCAACTGCTCGTACGGTCTTTCGGTCTATTTGAGCTCGCAAATAAACTGACGGACCACTTACATCTACAGCTGATGTACACGACATTTAAATTAGTCGATTTCTTCATAAAAGCGACTACTTAAGCATTTTTGTCCGTACGTCTGAACCGATATTGACGACATTTACACATACACATATACTTTTTTTCAATTGTGTAGTTACTGTTGGCCCTACTGGCCCTTACAGCTTCATCGGGTTTTAAGAGATACACATACATAGGATACCTTTTTACTATGAAAGAAATATTTCATTACGAAAAACTGCCTTAAGATAAGTCTATCCCTTATTGGACATCCTCATTATTGAGTATCGACGAATATTTTTAATAATTATATAAAACATAGTCATACTCGGATCATATATATCAGGGCACAATTTTTGTAGGAAAAAGATACGTATTACACGAATCGTATGGCCAAAATATCATTCTATATATTATCATTAAACATCGATAAATGTAACGGTATCGCACATCCTTAAGCAGTAATCGAGGAATCGGAGCAATATGCCGCGCACGCGCCAACAGCGACGCGCGTACCCCAACAACATCCAAGCTGCCAACTGCTCGTCCGGTGTTCCGGTCTATTTGAGCTCGCGAAAAAACTGACGGACCACTTACGGCTACAGCTGGTGTACACGACAGTTAACTTAGTTGATTTCCTTCAAAAAAGCGATCGCTCAAGTATTTTTTGTCTTTACGTCTGTCCGGACTTATCTTGAATCGATGTTGAATCGATAAATCTTTCACTCGGACGCATTCAATGTCAGGGTGCTTTTTATTAATTAAATAGTTATTTTATGTAAAGAAGTACTGACTTCAGATAAGTTTATCGCTTATTTTGACAACCTATGTGGTGGAATTGTTTCTTCCAATTTTATAGTACAAATTAAAAAATATTTAAATTCACATTATTCCGTACGACACATTCAGCGAGATTCCGGGAAGATTATGCACATAACTAGTTGCATGTTAAGGGAATTGACATTGGACTACGAAGATATACCAGGGAATCCTGGTATATCTTCGTAGTCCAATGTCAAATCGAGTAACAAACATACAAAAAAAACGAACAGACGAATTGATAACCTCCTCTTTTTGAAGTCGGTTAAAAATCCTAACATGTCGAGACTCTCAAACATCTTGTACATACGCGGAAAAATGTACGCGCAAACCAAAACATGGATAACCACAATTTGTTCAATTGATATAGATGGAAAGATGATGTGGCCTTCAAGTTCAATCATTTCGGGAAAATTTTGTACCATAAGTTTTAATCGATATGTTATTCAAATTTATATAAGCTGTGCTTATAACAATCACAGTGCCAAAACCACTTGAAATTAATATCGACAGATCAATGTACGCGTGTAAACCAGTCATTAGCGGAGGAGCATCCGAATGCATTTGTAATTCGACTCATCTGTCACGGACCGTCGAGCGCAACGTCATATTTATCGACATTCTCACATGGACGTAGTAAGCAAATAGATTGCTTGATTTTAGTAACTTAATATTTCGTTGTATAAATTGGATCTGTTAACTCAGCGACCCTGTGTCTGTAGCAAACAAGTTCTGATGGCAAACCACAAAACATACTGTTTGACGAATTGCTGACCATCTCGGACAAATATATTACGTAACAATAGATTATAAAAGAAATATAGATTCATAAATTATATGCTCATACGAGCGGGCGCGAGTAGATGTTGCTACTTAAAATAATTTCGATAACCTATCGAGTTAGAAAGTATTCTATTTGTCCAATTGGACCAAAGTACATATACAGCGTGGCGTTGCAATGTTGACATTTCGCTTTCGTGTTTTCAGGTTCTGGAGGTACCTATATAAATTATGCAAAATTTACTGAGATATCATTTTAAGCAACCTATGTAAAAGCAAGCAAGATCCACATTCACATTAATGAAGTTGAAACGAAAAAAAAACTAGAATAATACGACAAGTGCACGGAGGGCAGGCAGTACGGGTGCGATACTGAAAAGTGAACATTTTCAAAAAAATCTTTATTTTATTGTTTGACCACCAGCCCCAAGCCAGCCCCAGCCATTCAAAGATCAACGTGATTTTACATACAAAAATATGCCATGATTTATTCGTTATTAGATCTTTTATAATGATATATAACTTTAGCAAAATTGGCAGTCTATTCTGTTGCTTCGTCCACGATTTCTCTGAACAAATGTCGAAGGCGCCGGCGCGCATCGGCGGACGATATCGGTAATAATTACAGTATAACCGCATGAATATTCTCTGTATTTACATACTTTAAAGGTTACGATGAGAGACGCCTAAGTTTGCATCTGCTTTGATTTTCTTTGTTATTCAGATCTTAAGAATTATCTAGAATTCTAGAATTCAGAGTGAATCGAGGATGAGACAATTTCAATTGAGGAATTACTTACTAAATTTCACTGTAATGTTCGATCGTCGATTGGAAATAAAAAAAAATCCGTCCTTCTGTTCGTATTTTTTTTCTTACTAAAAACTCTATGGATGACATTTGGAAACACTTTTCTGGTTTCATGAATTGCCATATTTGTAGTAATTGCGAAAAAACTGGTTCAGCTAAGAGTATATCGCTTTCATATTTCTTAAAAATATCATGACACAAACTCCCAAAATATATGTTGATTTAATTCAATATTTGCCATATATTTCCCGTTATCTATAGTCGTATTTTAATATGTGCGCGTGTTCCATAATTTTCTCATAATTTCTTATTCCATATGCGAGGTGCACCCGTAAAGTTTATAATACCATACTACCATTAATCTAACATACTGCGATGATGCTGATATGAAAGTCGAACTACAACCGCGAGAGGAGTGGCGAAACCTACCTATTTTATAATTATGCAGTATTGGCGCATGAATAATCTTTGCACTTTGCATACCCGCCTTGCATATGCACATTGCAGTCAAGACGGGCTCCGCGGTACGATAGCAATTATGTAACATTCCTCTTACATTGCTTGACTGATTCGCAAACAGGTTGTGAGTTATCTCTGTAAGGGCTTCATTAAATGACTTTATTAAAAAGTTTTGGACGAAGTCAAAAAGCAAAAAACTAAACCATTAAAATATCTTAATATGTGTCTGTATGTTCGTCTGTCGCAGTCTTACTCAAAAACTGTATATATAACATTTGGAAACACTTGTCTGGATTATTGAATCGCTGTGTTTGTAGTATTTACCAATTCTGAATTGATATTTAAAAAAACTGTCCTAAGAGGGAAGTATATTTTAACATTACTTAAGAATATAATAACATAAAACAAGATTCCAAAATACATTTTTATTAAACTTACCGTCATCTATAGTTATATTTTAATACGAGCACATGTTCCATAATTTTCTAATAATTCCTCATTCTATATGCGAGGTCCACTGGCAAAGTTTATAATACCATAGTACCATTAATCTAACATACTGAGATGATGCTGATATGAAAGTCGAACTACAACCGCGAGAGGAGTGGCGAAACCTACCTATTTTATAATTATGTATTGGCGCATGAATAATCTTTGCACTTTGCATACCCGCCTTGCATATGCACGTTGCAGTCAAGACGGGCTCCGCGGTACGATAGCAATTATGTAACATACCTCTTACATTGCTTTACTGATTCGCAAACAGGTTGTGAGTTATCTCTGTAAGGGCTTCATTAAATGACTTTATTAAAAAGTTGTTGAGTTGTGTGTGAATATACGTACGTGACTTTTGGTATACGGATTTAATCTTAAGGTTCAGTAATACGCCAGATTTTTTAAATATTTTTAACATGCTTATAGTTTAGTTACTTTTATATGTAAACAGATTTAGCATCGATTTAAATCGAGTGTAAGTGTTATGTAATTCGGATAATATTATAATATAGCACCCGAAATGATAACTACCTTCGATCTGGGCCAGGAGGTAGATATTTAGCTAGTACTTGCCAGCCGTCTGGCGACGGCTCAGCTTTGATTAATCCCCCTGTATATCTTTGAGCAGCGTAGATTATCCTTTGAAAATTGCATCAAAGAAAGAAAGATACGTCTTTCTAATAAATTCATTAATTTCGAGGAAATAAATTCGTCTCAAATTTTATAAAAGTTTCATACATTATGAACACGTTGTATACTACCGAATGTATGTATTAATTACCAAATGACCTAAACACCATTTACATATTTCACATTCGTGCAACACCTAGGTCATTCGCGCACTGTGTTTAAAATAGAAAGTTTCACAATACGTGCAGAGTAAAGTAACAAAACAAACGAATTTGTTTAACACAAAACCTATGTTGACACTCGACACCAAATAATGACTAGACAATCAAATAAATGCTCTTTTTAACTTGACTTTTCGTATTGTTTAACGACCCAGCTTATAGAATAGCTAAGTAGGTAGAATGTACGCATGCTTACGCATTCAAGTTATTGAAAGCAAACTTTTAAAAATGTCTGTCATTTAACTAATTGCCCAATTTTCCAATTAGCATATAATATATAATCTACAAATACGAAATAATAATTATTTAACGGATTATCGCAATTTAAATGCTATGTTACACACACAAATAATGCTACACTGCTAGTGAATCACTCAAATGAGTAATGTCAAAGATTATAAGTAGTTGGTATACATAATTCTATGTCTTTATTTGAATATGCCCAATCTTATGGATACCTTAATCTAGCCTCGAACTAAACTGGAATCCTGTCCCTCGGAATTCTTTTACAGACAGATTACTAAAGCAACGAACTAAGTTCGGTCGCCTTGCATGGTTTGACTTTGTCGCATTTCGAATAAATAAAGTATACAATTGAATTTCGACCGAGAAGACAAGGCTTGGCACGCCAGGCAATGCTTGGTTTTAATTGGTATTAAGGTAATTCTTGTATTTCATTTGTGGTATAATTGCCGGCCTGGTAGCGGCATAGACCGCAAGCTCATTTAGTCATTTAAAGTTATAAAAAACTATAAACGAGAAATTGCGCACTTATTTTACTTATCGCATTATAGGCAAATTATATGAAATTAAATCTATAAGGCCACTTTGATTTAATTATGTCAAAACCTATAATTCTACAACGCTCTATCTTCTAAAAATTCTTCTGCAATTGAAATACAGTATGCACTAATAATTTCGCAGAGTTCCGTTAAATGATGCAATAAACATCGCAAAAGAAAATCAATGTATACAATCTACTTTTTCCGCATCAAAAATAGAGGATCATCTCGGCGCTCGTCTGTCGATTACTGACATGACAATTATGGCTTGCCGCGATATGTGTATCTTAGGCTGCTTACAATCTAACATGTGTATTCATAATAATTTAGAGTTGATAACGTATATGTAACGTTTGACAGGTGGTAGAACTCTTTTAGTTCGACCTAGGAGGCACCACCGCCACCCTCATAAACCTCCGTAAAGCAATTTATTGTGTTTCGGTTTAGAGAGGCGTGGTTACACGAGGCAAACATCTTAGTATTCAGGGGTAGCAATGCATTTGTGATCAAATTCAGGTATGATTCAATCATACTTGGAAATGATTCCTGATGTCAATGGGCGGCAGTGCAACGTGCAGTCCACATGATCGTTTGCTACCTTTATACAAAAAAAGTCGTATTTCGAATTTCCATATTTCAAATTTGTATAAATCCTCTATGAGTGACAATACTTAATTAGCACAATCATTGCAACGCATTACTGTACAATTGCTAGCCATGGGTCTCCTCAAACAATTAGAAGGTCTTCTAGGCCATAGTCCACTGCACTGGATAAGTGCGATTTGGTGGGCCGGGCCTTACACACCATTGAGATTTTTTTTACAATTTATTTGACCCTAGCAAACATCCGGGCCTTCATCCGCGTAAAGTTAAGAAAATGTGAATAATTAATTAAATACTGATCGTAGGTTAATGTTAAATAGCCTATATCCTTCCTCGAAAAGATTTTTCAATTGGGCCCAATAGTTTCTAATATTAGCACGTGCAGCCAAACAAACTCTTCAGCTTTATAATCCTAGTATAGATTTTTCTTCAGCAAGTGATAATTTTATTTAAATATAAAATAATACAATACCTAAATACCAAATAAGTTTAACCTTCCCGGCAACCAAAAAATGAATTGAACTTCGCAAATTAATAATATTATGACTAATGTACCACCTCAGGGGGCGCCATTGATTTCTATGGTCATCCCGAACGAACGTCAAATACTACAACTGTAATATATAATTTCCATGGCAATATACATTATACAATCATTTAAATTATACTATTGATGTAAGTAGCCTAAACCTTGCTCTCACTCTATTAGCCGGTATGTGTTTCATTTTCAATTAGCTTTCACCCTACCATAATGGAATTTTCATTTCCGAGATCCACTAGAACTATGTTCGTATAATTAAATCTGTTCATCGGAATTGCAATTAATTTAATGTAACGTTATGAGTTATTGTAAAATGTAAACATTATTTGTATTGCTCCAATATTTATTATAACTTTCTTACAATTTGCAACTGTTGTTGTTGAATGTTGAAAAATACCGACTTAACAGTCCATGCAAATAGGACAGTTAACATAATAAATTATACAGTTTTTTTTTAATTACGACAGTGAAGAAATGCATAGCTATTGTGGAACATGGAGAAACTTTCTTACTTACTTTTTTAAGACGTGTTTTGATATACTTAATTTTTTTATCAATTATTTATGTGCCTTTTTTCCATGATATGCATGCCGTAATAATATAATACTAATTACATTATTAAAACGACTATATTTTAATGTAACAAAGAAAATGAGTTGATTAGGCAACATCTGAATGAATCATAGGAATTAAATTGATAATCATACACGATCACAGATGTAGATGCCTTAAACTTTATTCGACTGAAATTAGGTTTTTTTTTCTTTTTTAGTAATTATAGGTTATAGTAAAGGTAGCAAACGAGCCTGCTTCACTGACCTACTCCTTAGTCTCCCAGGACCATTTCCACTTGAGATTTCTGAACAAGTAACTAAGGCCCAAGTATATTTACTAGCTATAAATAATATCGATTTACCTGTTTGTTAGTTTTTGTTAAGAAAATGTGCTATTTCACCAAAATTTTAGTCTTCATTTAGTCATAGGGGCCACATCAATCTAATTTCCCAGGGTCTCCGAAGTGTAATTCCTATAATAGGTATTGTTTCCCTCACGTATATATCATATGATATACAAAATTTGTAAGTAAGTTGGTATATCATATGACATACAAAAATAGCCGATGGTAGAAAAAACGATGGTGGCAGTGATATCTTGAGCATCTATCTAATCACGCCAGGTTGTAAAACTCGTTTAGTTTGACCGGGGAGGTACCACCACCACCCTCATAATCCTCATTAATCAATTCTTGTGTTTGGGTTTGGAGAGGCGTAGTTGCCGTCTATACTTACACACGAGGCGCATATGTGATCAAACTTAGGTATGATTTAATTGTGCTTAGAGATGTTTACTGATGTCCATGAGCGGCAGTGACCACTTACCATTAGGTATCAAACGAGCATGCAGTCCACGCATGCCCGTTTGATACCTTAATACGATAAAAAACATCACGACATTCTGTTCTACGTTATAGATAATGTCACGTCATACAAAAGTGATATACATTTAAATAATCCAGATTGGTTCAATTTAGATTCAAATCTACCGCATCTGATACTAAATTATTACCAATAAATAATATAAATAGACGAATCATCGAAAGTTACACAAATCTTGGCGTTACTTCGTTCATCTTCCGCACGCGCTTCTTGCGGCTATGCGCGATAGGTTTTGGTAAGTGCTTCATTAACTTTAACATTTAGGACATAAAATTGAACGCAGGGAATGAAAAAAGCAGAGAGTTATTTAAGTCGAGGTTGCTATATATATGAAAGATCAATAAATCTGGATTGCTCGAATCTAATAGATACTACTAATAAAAATAGATAATATAACAAATGAATCATGTCGAAAGTTACACTCACGTCAGCGAAGTTAAGCCTGTTGGCGTTTTGTTAATGGTTTCAGGAATTTGTGCAACTTCTTTGTGCTACCCGCGCTTAACCGTTTATTTCAGAGCCGTTCTTTCCAAATTGACATTAGATGGCGCTAGTAATACTTCATCGCGGTAAGCATTCATTTTCTACATTGTCAATAGGTGGCGCGGCGCTAGTTGTGTGTTAATAGCGTTAACGAATAATGCTTCTACATGGTATAAGAAGTTTGCTGGTGGCACGGCACTCTTTTTTATGTGAGTTCAACTCGCACTTGGCTGATTCTCTTTAACTAGCGAGCCAGTCCGACTTTGCGGGCAGAGCCATTTGTGATGTATAAATTTTAGAAAAGAGGATGATGATTGAAAAGAGACAGTCCTGAAGATTCTCTCTGACAATGAGAACCGTATCGAAACCCAATGCGTGGTTTAGGAGTTAGGGTCTAACAGACGCAGGAAATGACAGAAGTGGAGAGCGATTTAATATACATTTAAATAATCAGATTGGTTGAATTTAGATCCAAATCAACCGCAAGTGATACTAATTAATAGATAACTAGCAAGACGACCGAGCATCGCTCGGATATTTTTAATATAAGCAACGCCCTCTATTGTTGAATAGCTTAACTTCTCGTTGATCATTACCTGAAAACACGGATAAAAGGACGTTTTCTAAAAATGAAACCTAGGTAGATCGATTTATCGCCCCCGAAACCCTCCAAATACAAAATTTCAAGAAAATCGTTGGAGCC
>DWNR01001320.1:0-15448 GCA_018250455.1 Polygonus leo
GCCAAACCCCAATCTCTACCAACGCACCTGATTATAGTCTAGATGATTGAGACTGATCGCAGGTTTCAAATACAATATATAAAAAAAATACCCGCCTATATGTAATACGTACACAGCACAGTTGATAGAACAGTTGTAAGCGCACGCGGAATGCGCCGTACATGCGATGTAACCAGTTGCATCGGTACCGTTCGCAAAATAATCAAATAATTTTGAAAAAAAAAAAATATTTTGCCGATGTTTTTCGATACTTTTATTTTTCTTTTACTTTTTTCGAACTTTTCATGTTTTCGAAATAATCTAAAAACATAAAAATATATATCCGCAACGAAATAACAAAACAGAAGATCAGTTAAACACTCGCTTATCGTAGTACGTACACAGCGCAGTTGATAGAACAGTTGTAAGCGCACGCGGAATGCGCCGTACATGCGATGTAACCAGTTGCATCGGTACCGTCGGCAAAATAATAAGCATGTTTAAAAACATTTTTTTTTACTTTTTTTTTTTGCGGAATTTGTGTAAATTGTTAGGTTTTGTGGCATAAAAGCTGGCCATTATACTATATATTTTTTATTGCTTTATAGCTTTCTGTTAACTCAATGTCTAACGAAAACATTTAAAAGATAATGACGGAAATCTTAATTTTATCAGTTGAAATATTTCGTAATGAAATAGTTCGTAAAATATTTAAATACAAGAGACGTAATATAAAAAAAAACATAAATGACAATGAAATTGTGACGTTTATGTTTGTGTTGGGATTTCTATATTAACTTTTAAAATACTTTTTCAAAAAAATGTTGTAATGAATTAAAATATTTTATTTTCGGGGACTTTAAGACACTTACGCACACATTAAAATTTTACAATAAAACTAACATTAAGTGACTTGCGCCTATGCTTCACTTACAAAATACCATAAAAGTATCAGTTTATGGTATTTATCCTTATTTGGTTTATCCTTCACTGTCAGCAATTCATAAAATTTATATCTCAAGTTAGGAGACAGAGACTAAAGCCAGTAATAATGTTCAGTGGAACCGCGAACCAACTACAAAGCCCACTTTTGCGTCGCATTTTATACTGAAAACCTAAAAATGTTCAGCGTTTTCAAACACTTTGGAACTTACTTCAAGTTCCGAAACTAAATAGTATTAGGGGTTATTGATAGCGATATACAAAATGATGTTCATAAATATTGTAAAACCTAATAAAGACAAAAAATAGACCTGAATTAATTTTTTTTTCTAAATAGTGTAATACATAGCAATGAAAGTTTTTGAAAATTGTAAAAGTTCTAGATGTTTATTTTAAAACGTGAATATGTCACGTTTTATAAGGGTAAAATAAAAAAAAATATTAATAAACTAATCTTTTTTAATTCAATGTATATATTTATCTATTTGTCTTATACACTTGATTCAACATTAAGTTTTAAGCAAAAAAAACATAATAACAAAATTTCGTATTTATACACGCATCTTCTAAGTATGAACCCAAATTATTTAGTAGGTTATTAGGTCAATGGCAAAAAAAAACAAACGCTACAAACCAAAAGAACTACAATTATCATTGGCAATAAACACCATTAACGCTGCGTCACTCGTCACTCACTCTCGTTGCTGACGTTACGTTTGATCCAAAGCAACTTGCCAAGTACCTGCCTAACGTCGACTTGGTCCACGGGGCGGGGTCTCTACGCGTTTTGACCAATGATTTCGCTCCGTTCGGGCAAAACTAATTATACTGATTTATGCTCCCATTGTGCATTGTTGTATGTCTTTCTCCGGCTATACGTTTCCATGCATATGCATCATGATACATCGCCTATCAACTTTTGTTTTTCCGACATACCCGCTGCCGATTATGCGATGATATGCTTGCTAATGAGCCGTTTGAATCCGTCATATTTTTAATTTTCGGACACTTGTTTATTTAAACGTGACTATCGGCGGATAAGCAAATAGATAAGCCTACATAGATAATAGTAAAACTATAAGACACAAATAGACATAGAAACTGATTAGTCGCTTACTGAAATATTTCCACGTAGTTTTTACCGAACAGCGAACTACAACGCAATAAGACAACAACTATATTTGATAACAAAGAAATCGGATTACGAAACATCGGTGGGTAGGTATATTACCTGTTACAGCAACAAAAACGAACTCAATCAATAGACAACTACTCCTAATATTATGACAAGCTTGACATCGATCATTAATCTCGTTGGGAACGAATTAAAAACATCTATTGTACACGATTCGATTATCTGACAAAAACAATGCGAGCGAGTCAAAAAAATATGTAAAAAATCCAATAAAAAGTCGTCTCCTCGCCCGTAGATAGCGCTGTCAACCGCCATTGTATATCAATATTTCGCTAAATGTATTCCACGTTGGGAAAACAGAACAAATCGAGTATAGACTGCGTTCGCGCATTCACCTGTCGCTCGTGTGGGCGGGGTTTGCGGAATGTGAATTTCGCGCTTTTTTCATTCGCCCCCTGTCAACAGGCAGCGGAATTCGGGTGCGATATTTTCTGCGGTCGGAATCCGAAGGTTGTAACGCGAGTTGAGATATTTATTCGCCAACGTCGGACCAAGATTTATGGGGATCTTTTTGCATGGGATTTATTTGAAGGGCTTTTAATCCAGGTAGTGCACGGGTTGCGAAGGTCAAGCGCTCTATGCTGTTGGTTTTGGACTGGTTTCTGGATTTCATTGTTTGATCGCAGGTTTTTAATTGTTATTACAAAGCTTACTGGTGTTACCAATAAGCTTACTTAACAAAAGGTAGAAGTAGGTAGCTACTCATGAAATAGAGGCAGTTGATTGTATTTATTGTTATTCTTTTAACGCAGTTTATAATTGCAACAAAAACACAATTGTGTTACAGTTGAATTGTGATTGTAATATTTAATGTCCTATTACTCATGAGTCATCAAATCGTTAAATTGTGGTCAAGCTGTGAGCTTCAATGTAAGAGAAGATTATGACATCATCTATCAGGTGGATTATTTGTTTTCTCGTTTGCTACTTCCATACATGAGATTAATAGGTTATGGTAATAGAATAGCTAAGATAGATATTTATTGTAATACAAATTACAGATAGCTTTATGTATACGTAAACTAATCATCTATTTTATCAATATAAAATAGTAAAGTAAATAAGATAACATAATAATTTTAATCAGATAGTAGATACTATTACAATATTCTTAAATAGGAAATAAAAGTCTATTACAAGAAGTTTAATAAAATTAATTGACAATCTGAGGTAGGTATATTGAAATGTAAATCCTCAGTCATAACAATACAAACCTACACAAAACAACACAACATGTACTAAACTTAAGAGAAATATACGAACTAAACAATACAGAAATATTATCCACAAATATTGAATACATTATGGCTACCGGCATCGCGTGCGATAACCCAAATGGGTCAGGTGTTCGAAACCAGCTATCAGTCATTGAGTAAACAACAATAACACGTAAATTTGAGCCAAGTTGAGTGCCTTCCGTTGACGACGCAAGATTGATCGTCGTTGCAATTATGAAAAATGATTTCTATTACGTCAGGGTCCAAGTGACCGAAGTAAGCGGGTTAACTGACCTTCTGTCAAAACACCTGAACTCATCAATGCTAAAATTTATATATCACGGTCTAACCGATTCCATAGCAAGTATCGTCATAAACGTAAGAAGTATAGTAAGGAAAAAAATCAAAAAGGAGGTAATATACAAGATCAATAACGCACAATTGGTCCATATCTACATATTAAACAATGGACTGATTGAACAGATTAGTATCCAGTTATACTTCAATCTTTCAGGAGATCACTATATTATTATTACTATAATCTTAATATAATCGACATCTAAAGAACTATCTACGACGATCTACAGAAGGGAGGAAGGCTTAAGGGCGGCTTTGAAGTTGCGATAGCGTATATATATATATACAAAAAAAGCGTATACCTTAAAAGTGAATTTTATTCTTTAACATATGGGATGGTTAAGGTATAATTTAGCAAGATAATGACATGGAACCATCAAAATCGATTTAACATAGTCAAACATAGTCAATAAGGTAAAAAATATGAAGCATCATATAAAAATAAGTTAAATTAGGACTTATTTTGAACACGCTAATTAAGTCGCCTCCCGTTTATAACTTGGAAGCTCCCTTGACTTTCGTTTAAAGCGCTTATTGATTTATTTAAGTAAAAGCTCCATTGAATACAGCTTTAGTGGTAGGTGTTAGGATTTTACGGTCGTCTAGAAGGTTGTAAGCCGTAAAAAGTTATTAGGTCACCGATGGAAAGGCGATAAACGGGCGTTGAAAGCGAGCTTTGTGTTACAAAATGAGGAGAATTCTTTGTGATTCTAAGCTCTGATACTGACGGTTTAAATTATTTTTTTTATATAAGTAAAAACTAGGAATCAATTATTTTTTATTTACAAAAGCTTACTTGACGGTGAATTGCAGCCAATACTCATAATAAATAACAAATTAAAGGAAATATAAAAAAATATTTATATAAATTAACATGGTGATTAAAACTTTTTCGAATCGCTATAATATGAAGCCCATCAATAAAGGTGAAGCAAAGTTTCATACTAATTGACACAAAGACCAATTTAAACACTCACGGTGTGCAAACGCCTTTATGTGGAATCCATAGTTGTAAGTTATAAATAGGCCAAAATGAACTAAGTAACGCTTTTTCCCAATCATTATGACGATGATCTGTGAATAAAGGCTTAAGTTTCAAAGTTATGTAACTTTACTTGTTTACACAAACACATTTTTGAAAAGTGCCGGTTCACCCACGGTCATAGTATGGAACGATACAGTGTGCTGAAACCTTTATCCTAAATGTTCGAACAAAAGAGTTATCCTATTCTTAGCCGACAGAATTAAAGTTATAACTGCATTCGGATGGATGTGGGGAGATCAACAACTTCCTGGCGCATCTTGTTACATACGAAAATAACCCTCTTAACATTTTTGTATACTTTCCCTACTGCTGCTACTGTGTCAAGAGGATTCGTGATATGAAATTGATTTGAATAAATAATATCGTTGTACATTTTATAGTCACCGTTTAGTGCTTGAAGTTAAATTTATCATAAGGCAATTAACGAAATTAACAGTAAATGTATTAAATAATTTGAAAACCTTTTTTTTAAGTCTTAAAAAAGATAAAAACATGTTTTTTCTTCTCTTTAGGATTTTGAATGACGGTGTAACAAAACAGAACTCTTATTGAGTATATTCTTTATTTCAAAACCTCTCCACATGAGATCAACTTGCACTAGTCCACTATTTATTTTTGGATTAGATATTCTAAACTTAAACTTATCTTTCACTAACAATCCTTGTCTGTGTATTAAAGCTATAAAAGCCTAAAATTAATTCATAAAATGCACATCATTTCAAAAGATCAGATGTGTATAACTAACCGTTACAGTCTGGAAACCAAGACCCGAAATCTTTGTAACTGCTCATCGGCCGTTATGCTAGCTTCAAAATCTACATAATATTTCACACTACGTACATTACTCCTACATTATCTAAATCTAACTAATCTTCAGTCCCAATTAAACACTCGAAGATTTAGCCAATATACCTATGTAAAGAGACTTATCTAAGTCCGCAGATTGGTTAGACAGGGAAAAACACGATAAGAACACTCTATTTACTTCAACTGATAAACCTTTGTTTCTAGTTGGTTCAGGACTAAGATTAGTCTGTTAGTACAACCTGGGTTTAGTCGTGATATAAGATGATCTTACCTAATGATGTATGTTCTAGGTAACTAAGATTTGAATAAAGGAGTCTTATACTTATTTGCTTAATATCAGAGGAATTATCTACTACGTCCTTACTAGGCTACGATTTGAGTTAAAGTAGCAAACGAACAATTTATCTATTATGGTAAATGCCTACTGTTGCACAACTTGTGTGCCCAACCATGAGCAGGTGCATGTTCTTCGAAGCTGATCCCAAATAGAAAGTAGCAACTACTCCTGATGACTAAGCTAATTCCTGTGATATGATGACCCCACTACAGAACGGCAACAATTATGTTCTAACAGCTGAAAGTTCTATTCAGGACTAGGCAGTGTCTCTGGGTGTATATGTCTACAAGTTTTTACACCATGACACAAGGACACAAAGTACAAATTAATTCTTATATATATCATGTAAAAAGATCTTTTATATCTGTGGAAACCCAGTTATGTAGGTAATATAATATATTATGTTATATTATGTACCTAACATAATATACTAATATAATTAAACGAAATACAAGACGTACCACCGTCCACTCGCGTTACTCACAGCACATTCGACACTCAACGCCAAGCCGCATATTGAATACCGTGCATAGTAAGCCGCGTCATCGCGTCGTAAATATAAATCGAACTCGCGAACGTAGCCGCGGTCACACTGCGACCAATTTCGGATTCGATCTCATTACCATAACGCGAGTGTAGTGGCGAGCGAGTCGCAGCGTTGTCCCCTTAGAGACGGGGACATACGGACGGTAAAGTTTGTCGAGCAAATATTACTAATATTCGGTTTATGCGTATACTTAAAGACGTACGTAAATAAAATGCTTAAAAATTTTTAACATTAGTCAATAAAATATGTGAAACAATAAAGAATACTGACAGTTAGTAAGGGACGACAAATTGTAAGACTTTATAAAATAGTACTATTTCGATACTAATCGAAAATTTTTGTACATGAAATACATTTAACGGACGTGTAATATATGTACCTAATTTAATTTTATCATTTCATTGACTTCAGTAATTAAATTAATAAACACATTACAAGACTTTTATGCGTTCAAAAATGCAGAAAACCGTTTATTTATATTTTCCTGAAAACAATTTAATTCCAATTTAATTTCCAATGTGCCCCTGTCGAAAACCCATTCTTAGGCGATGTCACTTTCTTAAAAATAACACCGAATTCCCTGTTTCACAAGTTAAGTAATTTTAGAGATCTCGTTTTTTTATCAGGGAGTGACTTTTCGCTTTTATAGTTAGAATTTCAAATTACCTACATTATAGCTTTGGCCATTACAGCTCGGCTTGTCTCAGCTCGACGTCCTACCCACCCGTGTTCCACCAGAACACTATTTCACAACAAAATACTATTTAGATGCGCGTTAAGACTCGTCTCCTTGCTCGAAGCTGGATTACCATACGCCGAGGACTCTTCATGCGGACCGCTGGGTGTGTGCGTTCCAGATTAGACCTTCGCTTGGAGATAGCCCTCATTATCATATACGAGAGCGCTGCAAAATTCTGCATCTTCGAGAGGTTTTAAGTTGCAATGCTCTCCACTTGACGGTCTGAGGGACTTTGCTATGTCTGGCTAGTGCAGTTGTTGTCAATTTATATTATAATGTATGCGTATATATGTGTACATAAAATGTGCATAAAGCAATTATATTTTATGTTACATCTACACTAAATTTCGGTTGAAATGTGTGCTGGTTGGATTTCGTTGGCAAACTCATGAGTTGTAGGAAATCCTATTTAGCTTATTTACTTTTTCATGGTGGTGTTGCATTTAAACTATTTTGTTAATTTAATTGTAAAAGACGTCGTACAGACCGACAGCGTAACGTCTTTTATCGCGTAGCGACGCTTTAACTTTAATACCTTTCTTTTTGCAAAAGTGCTTTGCTACCCCTGAGGGCCACGAGTGTAACTAGCAACGGTAGGTACGATGTCGTTCTCTGAGTTATTACTGTTAAGGTCATAAAACTATGTATAAACGACTAAAAGCTAACGAAAAATCAAATGTCACATGTAACTAGAATACTAAGAACTAAACTTTAAAGGACTTTTACCAATTCATCTCAAAAGTAATAGAACATGGCGACCCAATGCTCCTCTCATACGGAGAAGTGAAATTAGAGAATACCCACAAATGAAGGCAACATATTCTGTATGACTTCAGGTTGATTACAACATGTATAAACATACCAATTTGTATGTCTTTCAATGTGTATTAGTTTGTGTTTCCGTCTCCAAAAAGGTCGAACAATCTATATAGTTAAAGTATGTTTCAAAAGGGACATAGTTTCATACTATGTTAACATTTATCTTAATTTTCACATATTCTTTAGAATATGTGAAAATTCAAGAGCTTTTGTAATATTAACGCTGAGAAACTAATTTGCTGAGAAACTTGTTTGTTCTATAAAATACCTTCAAACATGGGATTAAGTACCTACCTAGGTAAGAAAATATCCTATAACATTGGCCTAAGAAGTTAAATTATACTTCATCCTAAAAATTACGGCTTAATAGTTTTTGATAAACACTTATTGTTATACAATTCTGTACTGTGACTATTATTCAATTAACTGTATATTTCAACAGCTATTTATACGCCCGGACTAGACTAAATAATTTAATACATTTAATAGTGCACTGTTATGGAAATCAACACCTTAACAGACCTGCAATTTCACTTATAGCCGAGACTGTCACTGACTGAGTTCTTTCTCATCGGCTCCACGGCGTCCACTTACGGCGCGGAGTTCTAAATAAAGGAAAAGGACAATAGCCGATTGCATGTCGGCGTACGCAGAATACTCGACTCGTTAAGTCGCTTCGACCGCGAATTTAAGAGACAGCTTCTAAATATCCAGGGGCAGCGCATGCGTTCACAGATCTGTATCGCCCGCACAATACCGCCGGGCCGTCACGACGACGGTAGCAGAAATATGGACGCGCGCATGCCTCCTTGTTTATGTTAATGCGACCGGCTCGCTAGCGAAAAATATCGCGACGTGATTGAACCCGATACGCATTAGCGAACCGAATAGTCCACGAGGAAGTGGAATAATTAACGTGGCGACCACGCATTCCCACCCTATCGCGCTGTCGATCTGCCGGCATTCTGAGACCTAATAAGTCTCACCCTTCTCATTTGTGTGCGTCTGAAAAAAGAACAACAGATAAAGGAGACCCAATAATTTAGGGTCATTGTTTCGCCACTTAATTTATGGAGTGCGGGTCGACGATTGATTTGTAGGTCCGCAGCGACGGGATAAGTACTTTTAAATCCACGGGTGGATTACCGACGGGCGTCTGAAGACTCGATGCGTCGAGGAAAACTCAATTTATTCGTACTCGATATACATACAATGAACGGAGGCATTTAAATGCACGATAGGATTGGACGGTGGATCTGGGCGGTGCGCGGGCCATATATGCGATTGTCGTGATGCACATATTAAGTTAGAGTCTGTACATGGGATGAGATTGGATACCGTCGGCGAATTACGAGATAGGACGCGGTGATGTCTGCGCTCGTGAGTATTGCTGGTAGGTACCACAATGGCCACAACAGATTATTAATGCCTAGGGGTACACTAAAGCTGGTGATTCGGGGTATTAAATTATTTCGCGTTCTGTTGTACTACGTTAGATATAAGGTGTCTTATGGATGTGTCGCGACCACCAACCTGTTGTGTTGTGTGTTGGTGCCTACCAAGAGTAAAAATGTTTTGTTTTATGATATTACAACTTTGAAGTTATTTTTTAATCAAATTAAAGACAAATAAAACCATAACATTACGTAGTTCTACAATAAGGTTTTTAGATTACGAGCACATCTTTGTTAATTTGAATATACAAATGTGAAAAAAAATGTTAACCTTTTTTTAATTATACCATAAAGACTCAAAGTAAAAATACAAATAGCACAATATTTCCTCTTCATTTCCTTTAACATATTTACATACATGCATACAAAATAGATATATAATAGGTAGAAAATACAAGCTATACAATGCACTAACAAAATAATTTGTAAACAAAACCAATTAAGTACAAGAAAAATCCCTAAACATAATTAATCAGATCACTGGATCACTAAACTACAAATTAAACCTTATAAACAATTCGATCTTAGACCAACCCTGGCCTATGGCCCCAGCGGTCATTAACACCTCAGGGTGCGAAAGAATATCGAATATCGGTGGCCATTAATTGGGACTGGCTTCTATAAATGGCCCGAGGCCTTATGGTATCGTCGGTTGTTGCCGTCAACGCTGCGCCCGCGACGGCTTGTAATTGGTGGACCGTCGTTGACATTTACAAGCCGCAAGATGGCCGGCGGATGCGATATGCGACGAGTAATTGACAAATGGTCCGCTCGTTACGTTGGCAGCGCTGGGTTTGCTTTTTTTTATTCAACACGATTGCGTGGATGCATGGATTTTGAGATCGGCGCGCGGATTTATTTTTGTGGTGCACGCGATTTTGTTTAATTTGTTGTTTGGTTATCGTGTAGTTTTATTGAGTTTGTTCTTATTGAATTAGGTATGGGTATGAGTTGTCAATCAAAACAAATTTAAAATCACGTCAATATAAGACCACCATATACACATATACACTTAAGGTTATAAAGCTACCGAATGAAGCGGTAAAATTTCCTAAAATGTGTGTTGTGTAAAAAAAAATGTAATATTTTTCTGAGGGAGAGGGAACCGTGTTTTTAGTGACAAACAGACATGCTTATACGTCGAGGGAATATTAAAAAAAAATAAACAAAAATTTTTTGGCGCAAAAATTCAACTACAAAGGTGAACTCCGTCTTAGTTACAAGTAGAACTTCCTATACATAAAAATACTTTTATTGTACAAAAAATATTTAGGTAAGTATAGCAAAACCCTAAAACTAAATAATGAGCATCGCATGCGACCCGCCTATAAACATTTGTAGCTATTAGTTCCGAGAAATCTGGTACTGAAAAAGGTACCTATTTTGATACAAATTGCACTTATTTAACTTAACATGCAACTGTGTTGAAATTTCAACATTAAGTAAGTATCTGTCATTACCGTACCATACTATGACAGTGTTTGACGGTACGGTATTGGTACAGTGGGCCAAGAAAGTGGTGTACCAGTTTAGATTTAGTTTCCTAGTCATTAAACATTATTTCAAAGTTCAAAATTGAAAACTAAGAACAAAACAAATGTCACCTATCGTTATTAATAATGAGATAAAGATGGCGATCTATCTGCAAGCGAAACTAACCTTTATCGTCTATGAACCTGCAAGCGGCATTCAACCTTAGGGTGGTAAACCAGTACTTTGGCCGACCGTACAAGTTAGTAAAGTGGCAAGTATATCAAAAATGTCATAATTTCTATTTTTTTTCTAGAAAAATCTCGAGCAGAAGAAGAGAGGAAAGTAGAAGAGTTAAAAAGCAAGTTAGAAGCGGCCATCGCGGCGAGACAAGAAGCGGAAGCCCGAGCGGCGCATTTAGAAGAGAGGTTGAAGCAAGCGGCCGCGCCCACCGGGCCCGGCGGTGTCTCGCAAGGGAACATTGCCGCTATTGCGAAGGTAATAAGGGCTGTTTTGGCCTATCTGATACCCGAACGCGACTTGCGCTGAAGTGTCTTACAAGGTAACATGACGGCTATTGTTAATGTGATAAGGACTCTTTTAGCGTGTACTTGGAGATCACGGATTAAAGCAGGAAGCCGCGCTCATCTAGTCGTGGCATGGGAAAGTCGCCTTTAAGGTTTTGTTGATTGGGGCTGTTTAGGCGTATACGTACATACGTATACTGCATATGACCATTTATTCGGTTAACGAGACAAGAAGCGTTAGCCCGAGCGGCGCATTTAGAGCAGAGGTTGAAGCAAGCGGCCGCGCCCACCGGGCCCGGCGGTATCTCGCAAGGGAACATCGCCGCTATTACAAAGGTAATAAGAGCTGTTTTGTCTTATCTGGCTCCCGGCAATGACTTGCGCTGGAGTGTCTTACAAGGTAACATGACGGCTATTGCTTACGTGTTAAGGACTCTATTAGCGTGTACAAGAAGATGCGGACGGGTTGAAACCGGATGCCGCGCTCGTCTAGTCGTGGCGTCTTGCATGGGAAAGTCGCCTTTAAGGCTCTATTGATTAGGACTGTTTAGGCGTATACGTACACTGCATACGACCATTTATTCAGTTTACGAGAGAGGCGGAGGCCCGAGCGGCGCATTTGGAGGGTGGGTCTCGCAGGGGAACATAGGGACACTATTACAAAGTTAATAAAACGTTTTTTGGCTTGTACATATGTTGAGTTTATACATTGGGTCAGAAAATATCACGCAGGGAGGGGAATGCCACTATTGCTATGGTGATATAGACTATTTTGTAATGTACTTGACAATAAAAAAATCTGAAGCAGGCGGCCGCTCCCATATGGTCGTAGCGTCTCATAGAGGAATATAGCCTATATTGTAATGTTTATAAGGACTTTTAGCGGGTACATGACTATAAAGCCTAGTTGAAACTGCGCTCCTCTAGATATGGCGTAATTCAAGTAAATTGGGTAAGCTAAGGTTAGATTAGTTATACATTATAAATGGCGTAATTCAAGTAAATTGGGTAAGCTAAGGTTAGATTAGTTATACATAAACCTTTGTCATTTAAATGGGTTATAATTGAAAATATTAAATTTCAGGTCATCGGCAGTCCTGGCGGTCCCCCACCACCACCTCCGCCACCTATGCCCGGAGGTAATTTTCTTTCAAATTTATTACTTTATATACATACATACATTTTATTCACATATATTTAATACGAGCATATGGACTTGTTAACTAAGGCTGGCCTGTACAACACATTGCAATACACGTGACTGTGAATAAACGCACGGCGTGACGTCACACTGCATATGCAATGAAATCTTTATTTTTCTCTTATATCCCTTATGTTCGGCTATGGTTCTTTCTTAATTCTTGTTGACATATTAAGTGGGCTGTATGCATATTTGCTAATATTAAGAAGGAAATATGCATCTAAAAATGTGATGTAAAATGAATGAAATTACATGAATAATTCAATGTTTTTTAAATTTATTGATTAAATATTAATAACATTTTTCTTTCTCTGTTTTTTTCTTATACATATTTATTATAAAATCTCGGATTGTCAAAGGCTTATTAAAATTGAATAAAAATAATTATTATTATGAAACTATTATTATATTGTATGCAAATAATCTTAATAATTTAATATAATTATGACGAAATTATTAAAAAGATATATATCGGGTGTTGGATATTTAATATATACATAAGGAGCACTTGCATGAATCGCACTGTATGTCTGTACGTACATTCTAGGAGCCGGCCCGCCCCCGCCCCCGCCACCGCCTATGCCTGGAGGTAAGTGTCTATTCTAAATTCTAAAATTAAGTCATTTGAAGATAATTGGGAATAACAAGTCTAAAATATTCTAAGTGGGCATGCAAATTATCCATCATAAATGAATATTATAATGATTTTAGTTCGTATAGTTTCAATAAGTAAATAAGAGTATATGAAGGAAATTCATCTTCAAAATCTACTTTTACACATGCTTAATATAAGTTTTCACAGTCTTCTGTGAAAACGTATTCGAACTTAATGTATTACAAAATTACTCTAAGATTCATTGTCTCAAATATGAGAAATATCGACGACATTAGAGATTTACAACACAATGTATAATAATAAATTAAAACATTATTTGGTTGTTCATTTCAATTAAAAATTAATAGAGAATTATCTTAATTTTTTTTAGTAGACATGCTCAGAATACATGATTTCACACCAAATAAAAAGAACTTCTATTCAGCAGGTGGTGGTCCTCCCCCGCCCCCTCCGCCCCCGCTGCCGGGCGCGGGCGGGGCCCCCCCGCCGCCGCCGCCGCCCGGCATGGGGCCCCCGCCGCCCCCCATGATGGGGGGACCCCGGCCCCCGCCGCCTTTTGGAGGACCAGGAGTAAGTTTTTTTTTATTAGCGAAAGAGCATGCAGTCCGCCTGATGTAATCATCCCTCAGACATAAGTAATCATCCCAAATTACGATTGAATAATACCTGAATTTGATCACAAATGCGTTACTACACCCGAGGACTAAATGTTCGCCTCGTGTATAAGTGTAACCGGCAACCAAACCGAAACATAAAGTACCACCGCCACCCTCATCTCGCCACTCGCGTCAGGACACGTGACCTGATCGAAAATTTGTAAGACGGAGGGAGAGTAGACCACCGACGCGGTGTAAGAGAGGTAGTATCCCCCTCTCTCTCTACCTCCCGGTGAAAATGTATGCCTACGTCTGCTATTTCGCTTAGATTTAGGTTTTCACTTCCGCCGGCACTCCCGGAGTGCAACCAGTTGTTTCGTTTTAAACAATAATTTATAATATTTCGTAAAGTTCATTATTAGACATTGTTACTCTTTCTCAGCCCCAACCAGATGTGCTACCGTACGGTCTGAAGCCAAAGAAGAAGTGGGAAGTGGAGGGTCCCCTGAAGCGGGCCAACTGGAAGACGATCGTGCCTCAGAAAATGTCGGAGAAGGCTTTCTGGGTTAAGGTAAGGTATATACTAGATATATGATGTAGATAGATAATAAATTTATGAAATTAACCTTACCTTATAACTTGTCAGGCGGTAGAATCTGTATTGTTTATTGAAGCGAAAATTTCTATAGCAAGGATATAATGGAAACGCGTCTACGTCAAAATAGTCTATATACTAGCTAACCCGCGCAACTTCATTTGCGTCATATAAGAGAGAGTGGGTCAAATTCTCCCCGTTTTTGCAACATTTTTCGTTAATACTCCTCTCCTTTTGGTCGTAGCGTGATGTTACATAGCCTATAGCCTTCCTGTATAAATGGGCTATCTAACACTGAAAGATTTTTTAAATCGGACCAGTAGTTCCTGAGATGCTTAAACGCGCTCAAGCAAACAAACAAACAAACTCTTCAGCTTTATAATATTAGTAGTGATACCTTTAAGACTGGTTCTCGGGGGCGGACAGATAAACAGAAACACGATTGCGATTATTAGAGTTGTCACTTTGTCATTCGGGCATTAGCTATTTCATTTTTATTTCCAGGTGCAAGAAGACAAGCTAGCATCGCCAGACATCCTGTCGGGCTTGGCGCAGAAGTTCTCCAGCAAGCCCGTAGCGAAGAAAAACGAGGATGCCGTCGACAAGTAATTTTAAATCTTTAAATAACTTCACTTGATGGTCTTGCATTATGTAATAAATATAGTTCTTTGCGTATATTTTCTAAATAAATGAAATATGCATATGGCAATAATTATGGTTGACATAAGTGACAAAGTCAGGTTGACAACAGACTTTACCCATAAACGTGTATGTGTTAAATGTACGGTAGTGTGTGTAATGCTTTTTTATTAAAAATAATGTATTTATAGCGCAATAATTATAAAAATATTAGCTTTCTGCACTTCTTCTCCATATAAATTTTAACCCTGTCACATTTCATACTCCTCCGCCCTCGTTATGCCTCTAATTTTTTTATTTTTTTTTTATTGTGTAAAGGTAGCAAACGAGCATGCAGTCCACCTGATGGTAAGTGGTCACTGCCGC
>DWNR01001321.1:0-15445 GCA_018250455.1 Polygonus leo
GGCGGCAGTGGCCACTTACCATCAGGTGGACTGCATGCTCGTTTGCTACCTTTACACAATAAAAAAAAAAAAGTTATACATCATCTTCTTCACATTCCAAATATTCTAATTCGTCGCAAGATTGGTTTGATTGCAAATGTTAAATCAGTAAAATAATAATAATATTTTCTACACACGTATTACCATAATAGTATCTACTTATATTTCGATACTAGGAATCTCTCTGTCGTGGATGCCATGGAAGACGAGGCACAAGACGAATGCCCTAACACCAGATCCAGAGCAGAAATTTAACTATTCATTATTCAGATTGTCTGTCTGGCCCGGAATCGAAGCCGAGACCTTGCGTATTAGACCTGTATGGCCAGCGGTCACCATACAGGACGGCCAAACGGATAAGGATAAGGATAAGGTTTAATATTAAACAAATGTTCAATCGCCAATTTAATAAATTATATCCCGTTCTCATCAACGGCGCTAGATCTCAATCCATATTTATGCATGAAAATGTGTCCAGAATATTTTTAATTTTGAACACATCCAATTTCCAAGTAAATTAAATGACTCTTTCAATTTGTGCACATGAAATTCGCGGGCAGTTAGTTCATACCCGTTTGTTATTTCAAATGTTATCTTATTGTATCGGTAAAAGTCATAGATTTTTATCATAAATCTCCAACTGGAGCTATAAGAGTTTGGTATAAAAATGATAAAGCTTGTGTTAACAGTACTGGTACATAATGGTGTAACCTGTAATCTGTGCGATTTGATTGTTCGCGATGTGTAGGTGTATACAGAGAAAACATGTTCTATAAACAAGCCTAAGAAATGTGATAGCACCTTTTCGCATTTGTAAGATGTGAGCGTATTAAGTGTTATCAATTTTTCTATGTCGCGGAGATATCGGTCGTATTTGTAGGTTTATGATTGACATTACTAGTGCATTCCCTAGATTCTTCTAAAATGTTTTCCCAGTTGTTTAAAAATTTGAGACTCGGAAATTTTAAGTTAATGGATGATTAAGAATAGTCAATGAACCCCTTCTTATAAGTAATTTTAGTACACTCTACAATGTTTTTACATTAGTATACCTATTTCTTTTATTATTTAAGTAGAAAATATATTCTCACGTTATCTCATTTGAAACCGGTGAAGGACATTTTTAACAATAAGTTCAATAAAAATGTCTTAAAATATTGAATACAAATAGATATGTAGCCTTGATTATGTCGATCCTGCAAGAGGGATGATTATACGATATCACTTACCGTCGAGAGTAGTAAGAGATGGTTCACAGGCAGTTACCGGAGGTAGTTCAACTTTGCGATGCCTGGAAAGGGTGAACGAAGTTTGACCTGGACACGCTTTTAACCGGTTATCCAGGAACTCATGGTTACATTCGTGAGTTAAGCGATCTGAAGGCTCTTCCTTTAATCTCGAAATTATAGCGCCCATTCCCCTTTCACTATCATCTCTGTCACTGTCAACGAGTATGTCAGATTTCAATTCTTTTTCTTCGGTGTTGTGGAGCGACAACAATGAGGTAGCATCGTCGTGCGGCATGTCTGCGTGCGCGGCGCGAGCGGCGGGCGTGCGCTGCGCGTGCGCGGGCGCATCTGCCGGCGGGGGCGTGAGGGTGCGCGGGGGCTCGTCGTGCGCGCTGTCGCTCTCCGCGGAGTAGTAACACAGGTTGAGCTCGACGGCGAGCGGCGTGAGGGGGTCCGTGAACACTGACTCGGAGGTGGAGTCGTTGGCGGGCGAAGCGACCTGCGCGAGCGGCGGCCGCGCGGCGGGCGACTGGTTGCGGGGCGGTGACCGCCCCCTCGGGACCTCCGGCTCGCACCTGGTCACCGTTACCTCCGACTGCACACTCGCCGACTCCGCGCCCCCCTCTTCGCGGACGAATGTTTTGAACACGCACTCGACCGTATCGTTATCGAACGTTTCGATCAATTCATTGTTATCGGAATCTGGCGTTTTATCGAACTCTCGGTCGGGTGTCTCTCGTTTTACGTTGCTTTTTTTCCTTGAATGTTTTTTGCTCTCCCTCCCTTGCCCTTTTCTGTTTAGGTTTCTCATGAAGTGTTTACTTTTTGATGGAGACTTTCCACCCTTAGTTTGTTTTTCATTTGCTTGAATATTCCCCATTTTAACAGTACAATTTATTTATATACACTACTACAAGTACAATTATATAACGTTATATTTTCCAGGATTGTTTGAATAAATCCTAATGAGCTACGTATAAAATGAAATACGAGAGTAGTGAATTCACAGCCCTTCAGTCTGTTCACTGTACCTAATGGTTGCACATGCGCAGTAGTAAGGTGGAAAAATCAATATTTTTGCAGAAGAAATATTAAATCATCTGTAAGGTTTCACAGTAATTCCAAGTAAAATGGTATCTTTTAAAAATATTTTCTAACCGAAATAGAAAAAAATCAGGAATTACTTCAATAATGATGTTTAAAGAAATCTATAAGGATTTTTTTAGACTCTATTTTCGGCGTACAACACTCTACTTAACTCTCGTTCTTACCTCAATAGATGGCATACAGAGTCGCAACGTTTACCAGATAGTAGAACTCGTTTAGTTCGACCGGGGAAGTACCACCGCCACCCTCATCATACTCTGGTCATAATACTTCGGTTTGGAGAGGCGTGGTTGCCAGCTATACGTATGGTAGCAACGCATCTGTGATCAACTTAGGTATGATTTAACTGTGCTTGGGATGATTACTGATGTCCATGGGCGGCAATGACAACTTACCATCAGATGGACTGCATACTCGTTTTCTACCTTTAAACTATAAAAAACTGTATCTTGCATGGTTTTAATAAATTTTATAAGCTTGAGTTTACTTTAGTAAAACACATGATTCGTAGAATTGGTAAAGTTGAATTGAAGAGGTATCACCAACAACGACGACGAATCGTGTACGAACCAAGTGGTAGAACAATGGTTCTATCGTCTAATGAGACGGTACAATCTGTAACTACATGTATGATGACCACTATTAATTATACGGCTTGATAGGAACTTATAACGATTGTTCCCTCTCAAGTACTTCCAACTAATTATCATTATCATCTTAACTGTTGACACATCTATAGTATTATTTGAACAATTTTAACAATTTGCCAGGTGGTAGAACTCATATAGTTCGACCGGGGAAGAACCTCCGCCACCCTCATAATCCTCCGTGAAGCAATTGTTTTGTTTGGGTTTGGAGAGGCCTGGTTGCCGACTATACCTACTTATATGAGGCGAACATCTTAGTCCTCAGGGGCAGCAACGCATCTGTGATCAAATTCAGGTATGATAAAATCGTAGTTGGAGATGATTATTGATGTCCATGGGAGGCAGTGACCTTTTACCATCAGGTGGACTTCATTCGATAAAAAGGGGGCTTAGGTGGTTTCCTCCAGCGACATGCAAGTGACAATTAAATTTAAATATGCAGGTACTTTCTTAGAAATCAACGGGATGTAGCATCTCGGACGGCATGTAGGATTGTTTACTACTGGGATCTCATAATAGCGGATAATATTTCAATCAACATCTGATAATAACTTACACTACCACTCTTTTTGTACAGTCCCATTTGAGGTTCATATGACACGGAATGCACGTTATATCGTGCGTACCTACTAGAAATTCACACATGTTTGGATGTGTGAATTTCTAGTGTGAATTACGGATGTTTTAGATTTTTTAAGTGTCCTCTTTGGCCTCTTTTATTTTGCGGCTTAACACTCTCCAGTATCTCAAAGAGAAGTTTAACCGGGTACCGGGCACCGGTAACCGTCGCATCACGCCTTCAATTAAAACATAAAAGATCGCATATGAAAAGTTGTCGGATTAATTTTTCTTATTCTTCGTGACGACTAACAAGATTTAAAACGTACCTAGGTACCTGCTACATTCTGTGGTACCACCAGAACGCAAAGAACGCTTTTAAAAAGTGCGAACTCTTTTAAAACTGACGATATATTGGCAATTTTAATCTGTCACTGCAACATATGGACACCTGCCACTCAATCGAAACAGGACCGAAAATGTCAACGTCCCGCATTGCTATAGGTTCTGCACAATGTATGCGGGTGTAAAGATGGTGCCGAAATGGTCTACCACCCTGATTGTAGATTCAATAATACTTACAACACTTGTTACCTGCCTGGCTACCTACTTGATATTAAGTACCCACTTATTTAAGTAAAGGTTTAAGTTCGATATTCCTAGCTTTCTAAATAGACTGTTCTAGACCAGGCCAGTGCTTGCTAACCGTAGTAAGCGGCATGCTGAATTCATCATATCAAAGAAAAACAAAGGACAAACATGCTATTTACTAAAACTTAAAAGTTAAACTTCTCTCTCTGACTGATAGACTGACTCGTCACTAAAAGGTTTTAGAACCACTGATGTTTTATGTAAAATTTATAATTTACAAGCCGACCTGGCAAACGTTGTTCTGCCATACTGATTAAAATTAAAAACTAAAATGTGTGATGGGGGTACGAAGGTACAAATTTAGGGTGAAAAGTACTTTTCTATGCCAAAAAACAAAATAATAAAAATAATTTAAAACGAATTTCTGGATAGAGCCACCCTTGTCAATTAGGGGTATAAAAATAGCCTACGACCTATTCTTAAAGCTACCAAATATACACAAAAAAATTATATAAATCGAAGTTTAATCGAATGAACCGAATAAATAAATCGAATAAACCGTTTCGAAGAAGTACGTTAATAAGCAACTTGATAACATATTTTATATATTAGATTAATTTATATTTATTTGTATATTATAATGAATATGATAACAACAAATGAAGATGCCGCAATCATCGCAGGTCAACATTGTAATTTAATTGATACGTAGTAACTATAATTATAAATTTGGTAATTATAAATTTAGGCGTCTAACACGCTTTCCATGGTTCAAATCCTATGAATTCACTGCAGTTTTTCAAAGTTATGTGCGTATTAGAAATAAATTATTTCCTACTAGTTGGTAAATGAAAATATCGTAGAGAAATCTTCACGCCTGAGAGATATACAAAAAAATAAGTGGAGTGTGAAATCTACTAATTCGTGCATAGCTTAGCTAGTGTGGTAGTAATTTGCTCTTAGCTTAGTGAAACGTGATTCCTTAATCTACTTATTTGTTTTCTACGAGAAAAAAAAGAAATATTTCTCGACGACTAAGCGCCTAGAAGTAGCATTTAATTGTTTGTAATATTTTTCTTAGAGCGTTGAAGGTCCATAGGAGTGTGGATGCGCTTTCCGATACTTTCCGTAGTTTTATGGACATGAATACTTATGAAACTTGTCGCTTATATTTTCAAACGCCTGTATATTGTTTGTACGTAAAATTTAAATCTTGAACTATCATCCTATAACAGGTAGGTATTTTGTTCACGCGTAGGTAGGCACACATTTAGTGTATGTGTATATCTTAGTTCCGTAACATATAAGCGATATGCCCACTTGGTGAAAGTAACCACTAAGATAAGCGTGAAGTTATATAAAACACTAATCATAAACTTTTATGAAAGGTAATGAACAATTAAAACACCAATTGTCTACATTAAAATTCATTTAATTTTACGAATGTTGTACAGTAATATTTACAACTTAGGTACTATTGATAAGTAAACAATCTTAATATAATGTTATTTAGTCTAAAATATGGCTCTCATTTTCATTCTTTCGAGTGTTTAAGTACTGCAAAACTTATAATCTTAATTTAATTAATATAATTATGTTATACACTTATGTATTAACATTTACAAAATTGAGAACTAAGGGGTGAGAAAACTAACAAGCAAGGATTAAAAAATTAAATATGAGCGTAACCAATCCTAATTCGAGTTAAACTTCACGGTTTTTCTTCATTATAAACACAATTATAAAAATACTATGTACTACAATCAGTATGTACCTAGTTTTACTTGTAAATAAATTTAAACATTTGTAGATTAAGTACAAACATATTTAAAATGTATGTAGTGCTTAGGTATTTAAGTACATGGCAGTGCTTGAGCCAAGTTTTGTATACTTATATAGTTATCGTGAACTTATTAGTTACGCCCATATTTGATATTGAACTAATGTATATAGTTACTAAAAATCATAACAAAACAAAATTGATTAAAGAAATATAAAATATTTTGTCACAATGTGTAAAAATATACGAACAACGCAGCTAATCCGGCGCTGCCAAATCGATCCTCAAAATACCATACAACAGGCTGTTCTAAACTACATTTTTTTCATATAATACAAAATAATTTATATCAATAAAAAGGTGGGACCGTTTGTTTTTAACGCTAATTAAATTTCGTTAATGGTAAGCTGGAAGCATAGATCATACAATATGCAAGAATTTGCTGCACTGTCACAATTATTTTCATGTCCTTATTGAATAATATTGATTCTTACTTTTAAGTCTTTAGAATTACTTATCTAGGTATATTATTGAAGTAAAAATACAAACGTTGTAAACATCTTGAAAAAAAAGCTCATGAATTTCATACCAAAAGTATGTTTGATAGAAATGTGTGTATGATTACAAAAATGGTATCTTTAATAGAAATTGTGTATAAATATTTTTAATTTTAAGTAGCGTATTAATTGAGTCCAGCAGGTTATTTCGAGAACGGTATTGTGTTTTTTTAATCTATACGGACTGAAACATTCTGAGGACCTTTATATGCGCGGGTGCTTCAGAACGTTGGAGTGTGTATAGATGGCTGAAGTAACCTGTTTACGATTGATCAAACTAAATACTTTTTAAAGGTTACGTACAGTCGTCGATGAAATTTGTTACCAGTGTATGAACAGTAATGACAAGAATACAGTTCGGTACACTTTCAAATGATGTTACTTTATTATGACATTACGAGAAACATACTCGTACGCAGGTCAACAAATTCAAAGCTGACTGTACAACGTATATATTTTAATTATAAGCTCGAGTTGTCTAATTATAACACGCTGATTTTTAAGTAGCTATGCATTTTAGTTGTTAATGATTAAAATATACAAAGGCAGTGGCATATTTAACTCTTAATATACCTATACTTAGTTAAAAATACAATTTGCGTGATACTCAAAGTAAATAGACTTATTTTTAAACATAATTCAGTTGCCATTTGATTTACCTTTTACATGAAAGTAATTAAATGTTGTAGAAAATGTGATGAAAATGAGATCTTTTTGTGTGTAACCCTACTCTAAAAATACTGCAAAAGATGTAAGTATTTTTATTTGCTTATCTTGAAAATTTATATTACTGCATAAAATACACCATTATCTAAATAAATTGGTAAATAATGGCTAGAGGCCATGTTAAATACATGATCTAAAAATGATAATGCAAGCTGTTTTACCCTACAAGTAAAATTTTAAACATAAGTACGTTTCACTTATTTATAGGCAATTGTTAGGTAGTAAATGGCACCGAAGTTACAGCTCGAAAACGTTATAAATAGATATAAGACCTGGTACACAATAAACGATTTTCAAATAATATGATAAAAAACTTTTGTGATTGGCGTTTTCGCATTATATACTAAATATGAAAATAATATAGATGAACAATTTCATCAAAGAGTAATAATTTCGAGTAACGAATACTACTTAAACTATGTTATTTTATTTGTTACATTAATTCAATGATTATTTTTGTAAACAAAACGAATTTAAAAGTTATATCAAGTACGAAAATGACACTCACAAACGCATTATTTCGATCGAAAACCGTTCTTGTGTTTACAACACGTCTAAGTTTCACTAACAAAGACTGTTATAAGAAGTTTAGGATAATCTGTACATTCCTTAAATGTCCTCATAACATTCTTTGTATGCTAGAAAAAATGATATTCGGAATGTTTTTTAGTTGATGTGATTCAAAAAACTAGGCGCAACAAACACGATATTACTTTTCAAAGTATCTTATTTCTCGCGCCTAACGAGGTATAATATACAAAATAGGTAATAGTGATATCAGCGAGAACAGTTCCTCCAATAATTCAAGATAAGAAGACTTTATAAATATATGCCTAATATAAAAATACCCTAATGTAAAGTGTACCGTATATCTAGAAATATTAGCGTAAACGCATTAATTAAAATTCGGAAACATGCACTTTTGGCAGACAATATCCAGTAAAGTGAAATAGATTTATTTGCTATGCTAATAAACATGATTGTACCAAAATGTGAGAGTACTAAGAGTAATAGATGTAGTGTTGATTTAATTAATTATATTTAAAATTGGAAACTGTGGAATTTTGGTGCCTACTTTATTTTCTTAATTATTGTACAATATCGTGAATACCAAGTTTTTTTTATAATTTAATATATAGTGTAAAAGTATTAGTAATTTCAGGTCATGTGCGTTTTTTATGGTCATACCAGCTTACACCAAAATTAATGTCAAATGTATTTCGCTGGCAACTTTTGTGCGAAATGGAAATACAAGGCGGTACAAAAACATAGGGAATCATGGCTTATCGGATATTTCAATAAAATTCCTATAATTATAACTAAATAATAGCTTCCGTAATGATATTCGAGTAATTGAGACGATTAAATTATATACACTTCCCTATAACATCAAACACAATACACCGGTGCGATCAGTCTTAATATTTTGAGTAATATTTCGAATACAGTGTTACATGTTCTATGTGTGTAATTAAAAATAAACTAAAAAAATAAATTGTAAATGTGTAAATTAAGTAGAGATTCAAATTGCATTTATACTACAATATTTTAAAGGCTCCTCTTTCGTTGTATTACATTGAAAATTATTAATTCTAGATTTACCCTTAAACTGGTCCAATCCAAGAAAAATATCGCATATACATATTTCAACAATCATAAAATTGAAATACGATATAAAATGCCGTACAGATATAATATATATTGTACAGATATGAAAAATAATATAACAAAATCACAAAGTAACAAAACGTGACAGTAAGTATTACGCGTTATTCGATAAATCGCTATATTAAATCCGATATCTAAATATTTTGTCACATAAAATGAATTTTCCAGGCAATGAAAGGCATCGACAACACCATAAAAATTGATCCGTTTTTCAAATAGCTTTTAAAATTAGACCTTTGCTTTCAAATATAATTCATAACATAATTAATAGAAAAATAATGACGGAAATTAAAACCCGCAATAAAGGAATTACGAACGACGAAATTACGGTAAAAAAATCCGCTTCCTAAGGAAAGTCCAGGGAGAAGTCAATTATTAAACGTTCAAACAATTATGGTCATTGACAGACATGTCGTGATCGATGAGGACGGATCTTTATAGAAAGCAGCTTCTCCGCATGTGCTGTAATAGCAAATCTTGTGTTGCTACAAGCCAAAAATAATCTTATGAATACATATCAGAAGATATGATCAAACATGTATAAAATAAAATATTAAAAATCAATATGACGTACTTCATTTCTTTAACAACATAATTCGCGAATTATTGCGGCAATAAACTAAAACCTTCTTCACGTTCATTTTTCTCAGAACTTTTACGAAGTTACATAGTAAAACTGTAAAAAGAGAAAAATACGTTTATAAAAACTTATACTATTTATCATTTTACAGTTTTACTTTGACTCCAGAGACCCAATTCTGTTTACACCACGCAATTGTAGGACGGTTGTCACACGTGCGAGCTTCACTATACAATTGTTAGGCAGTTATAGCATATACCTAATACACTATACAATCTTCGAGTAGTTGTCACACGTGCCGGCTTCATTATACAATCATTGAGAAATTGTCCGACGTACCTACACAATCGTCGAGCGATTGTCAGTCCCACAAGCAGAGGTCATTACACATCATAAGATGGTTTTTGCGACAAGTAACCAACGATAGTGTAATGTATACAATCGATAAACATTTGGGCACGTGCTAGCTACACAACATAAACGTTAGGTGGTTGTTGCAACAACTGACCAACGATTGTATAGTGTATAAAATCGTCGATCAACTGTGGCACGTGTCAGTTACACTATACAATCGTTTAGTCGTTGTGACACGAGCTGGCTATACCGTACAATCGTCGTATGGTTGTCACATGGCTGCACTCTATAATTATTTTGCTGTTTTCACTTGTCCCACATGGCGCAATATACAGGCATTGGGCAGTTATCAGTCAGTTGTTACAAATGCCGGCTGTACTATACAATAACCGAATTGACACGTGTTAGCTACAAAATGCAATGATCGGGCAGTTGGCTACAACATCCAATCATCTGGCAGTTGTCACACGATGGCTACACAATACAATAATCGAGTTGTCACACGTGCTAGCTACACTATACAATCGGGCGGCTACAGTACACAATCACACGATGATCTCGCGGATGACGCGGCGCGCGCGCGAGTTGGGCGTGGAGTAGCCGGACTCGAGCGACTCGTCGTAGCTGAGCGACAGGTGCGCCGGCTTGTCCTCGCCCGCCGCCTCCTCGCCCGCGTACGCCTCGGGCAGCCCGCTCACCTCGTGGTAGGGGGACTCTGTAATATACAATCGCTGTGTTACAACTGTGAAAAGAGGATTCGTATGATATCTTTAGGCGTTGTGTCGTGCTTAACTCATAAGGCTTCCTAGAAGAAAGTCAATTTAAACTTAACGAATGTTGCAATCATTAGCGAACATTAACTGTCAAAGTTAGAAAGCTTAATTATAGTTTCCAATAAGTTATGAAACACGGAAGTCGAACAATCTATTCCTATAGTGTTGTATATGTAGCGTTTCGCTAATTTGGGTTTAATTTTTATAAGACTACATAGAATTCTGCCCTCCATCAAAGTTAAAGCAGCTTGCTAAAGTATTTTTTGTGACGTCCTCACACCCTTAAATAGAAATAGTCATACTCATTAGTAGATATAACGAGGGATAATATTAATAAAGGAAGCACTAATAAATATTCTAATTCGTGGACCCTTTCTTAGCCCCATAAAAATAATAATCCTCGCTTTTCTTAAATAACATTATAATAAATACCACATAATAATAATCGTACATACGTCACACCGTCTTAAACTTTCGTGTTTTTCATATTTTGATTTTGGAGAGCTGGCCACACTGTTCTGTCGTGTGTAACGAGGTGAATATGTTACGAGTAGGGCTCGGTAGGAAAGACAGACTTGTCGGGTCTTGTCTCGTCGGATGCGAGCTCGTTCTCTACCCTAATACGAGTATTGAAAAAGACAAAATGTCAAACAAACCGATATGCTGGTCCATCCGCTTCTTGGGCTTGTGCACGGACGCGTAGGGGTCGGAGCAGTAGTCCTGGCGGCTGGGGTTCTGCGAGCCGCGCAGCGCGTAGTCGGCGAGCGGCGCGGGCGGCGAGTACGCGTAGTCGTCGATCGTGCCGTACCCGCCGTGCGCGATCGGGTCGTACCTGTGAGTAAAAATATCACGTGAAATATCTTGATTGAGTTATTCACTGGTCGGGGTAAAGAAAGAAGTTATAGGACGAAAGAGTGAAGGGAGAAAAAAGATATCGCAGCATACGGTTAGTTCCGATTATATTGAATTTTTGTATCAGAGTGCAAACCTCTACAATGCAATGTATGATACATTGCATTGTAGAGGTTGGAGCTGGCAAACAGAATCGAGCCTGCCATCAAACAGTAAATAGAACTTATTTCATTTCGATTTATTGGCATTTCGATTTATTTCGGAGGGTTGGACATAATTGGCGTGTGTCCTTACGATAAAGACGGACTTGCTGGTAACCCTTTGTGATTCGACTCTAGAAGAATAAATGTTATGCCCTACTACAGTAGTGTTTATTGATCCTACTCTGGTGACCACTTGTGATTAAAATGATGCACGAAGTTATCGTTCACTTGTCCAATAAATTACTAAAATACTAATCAATGTCGCGCGACAAACAAAGTGGAGTGGAGACGAGATCAGAAGAAATTTAATATTTTATGTCTCTACAAATATTTGGTGAAAAACTAAAATGTATTCTAATGGTCCCTGTCATTCTAACGTCATTCGAAGTAGCAAAACCGTTATTGATATCTAGTGTAACTCAATATTATATATCAACGCCGCATTTAACAACAATAATAATAAGGAAAGGAATACAAGAATAACAGTAGATCAATATCAATAGCAAAGAAATACAAATAGGGCACGCACTTAAACAATATTACTCTACTCTCGGACGAAAAACAAAAAAAATAATGATGAAGCTTCAAACTTACCCATAATTGCTCTGCCTGTCCATCATCTGGTGCGCGGGTATGCCGGCGGCGTTGTTCGCGGCCGCCATCTTCATCTGCCACAACGAGTCCTGCGAGTTGACGCTGCCGCCGTTGTTGCTGTTCGTGTAGCTGTTCTCTATGTAGCCCATGTTCACCCCTATGGATAACGAGCACGGGTTAGCGGGAGTGCAGAGCGACCCTAGCTTGGACGTAGACAGGAAGCGCAGGGCAGGGGAGTGACACTCAGCATGCAAAATCACCGTATTACTTGTAACTGGGTCGAGTTTACCTTCCACGTGGACAACCGTACTGGATAGTCCTTTGTGTTTGCATTGAACAAAATATTTCTGAATAAATTATTTTTATTAATGTGCATGATAAAGAAATAAATAAACTTTTAAAAACATAAGATATAAGAATAAAATAAAAATATAAGAATACTTACAATCTGAATTACTCAAGTTTTGCCCTGGATGACCCTGGGCGTGGGGCGCGATATGATAGCCATATCCGCCTTGAGTGGCGTATACAGCGTTCTTAGAATCGTCCATCGACAGAGCCAAGTCCATGGAATGTTCCAGAGCCTTGTTCTCCATACCCGTGCTCGGGTAGTAAGGTGGCGGCGCCTGGTTCTGAGGAGATACCATGGGCGGTCTCATTGAGTCCATTTCGTAGTCCTTAGAAGTCTCTTTCTTGTTTTCGTTGCGCTTGCATCGACAGAAAATGAACAGAAGACTCAGGAACAAGAGGAATACCAAACAGGATACAACTATAGCAATGACGGTGGCCGTAGTCAGCGCTGCAGCTTCCTTCGTGTATGAGGTACCAACTGAAACAAAGAAATGCGTTTAAATTAGAAAGAACAACAAACAAAATAGGGAAACCAACACATGAGTAGTGATTTATACACAAATATTTAATTACGGATGGATACGGATAAAAGGCAAAGTCTATTACATCCCCGTTTAGGATTACATCTAGGATAATCCCTATACTAGTTTTAGTTTCACTATGTGATATATCTCTCCAAATGGTTTGACCTACAATAGTTTATAACATACATTATATTATAGTCTAAGATTTTATTCACTAGAATACTTTTTTATATTTTAACTTTACCTCTAAAACAGACAAGCAAAAAAATCTCCAACTAAACTTTTTTTCATACAAAATAGAAGTTAACTGTTTTCTTGTAAAAGACTTTCTAAATTCAAACACCCGATAGCCGCTTCGTTAATTTCGATTTAATAGGGTTTAAATATTTAAGTATTTCTGAATTGACTATTAAGTTTGCATCAAGCAAATATTAGCATTAGTGTTTGTTAAAGTTCCACTACGTAATAATATATTGCACCCACAATAGAGCCATCATTAGTTGATGTGCGTAACATGAATATGTTACAAGTGTTTACATATGACGGGAATTTTGACAAAACGTGTTGACACTACGCGCACTTCGACAACACATTTAACATGGATAAAACTCGTAATGTTTCATCTAAGCGCTACCCCGTTCCTCTCGTAATCCTCTGTAGAGTAATTCTTGTGGTAATGAAACACATCCTCAGAGTAGAATTTAAAATTTATTTGGAGTTGACTAAAAATTTTCATGGACAACAGCAACCAATTTTATTTATCATCGGGTAAGCTAGTGGTCTGAGGCCCGTTTTCTGCTCTTACACTACAACAGGTTAATTAATGTAAAAACAGAATACCCGACTACGTAAAATTAAGCTTCACCTCAACTCACTCGTGAAATTCGGATAATTAGTTTAGGCGTTTCGGCGAAATATACATAGACTGTTAAAACATAATTTTAGTTTCGTTGTAGTTAAAAGTACGATGATAATTGGAATTTCAACCTTCAAAAGAAATAACATATTGGTGTTCCTCTTTGAATAGGAATGTACTGTGTTGTCTTACGTTTGTCACAAATATCTGTGGCTACTTATCAACAAAGAAGACTGCCTATTGTTTACTGTTTCAAATTGCAAAAAAAAAATTACACACATATTACTTTAAAAAATTATTTCTCAGATATGGCAAATATCTTCTAAAGCGGTGATGTACTAAGGCCAAATATAAATACAGCTGCACGAACCGACTATTGCAATACCGCCAAGGTCTCAAATTGTAATGTAATTTGTAAAATAAAATAATTCGTTTCAATTATTTTTTATTCCATTTCCTTCACCTCCGTGACAACCAAAATCAAAATTAGTTTATTCAAAGTTGGTTCCTTTCGTACTTTTTCTTAAATGTCAGAAAAACTAATGTCGCTTCGAAAATTCAGTATGGGAAAAAGCGGTAAGAATCTCCACAGTTGTAAATGTAAAAGAGAATGGCAGACGGCATTTCTCAGGCCTAAATAACTGTCCACTGTTAATAAATGTTCCTCTGGTATTTAAAATGTCCATAGCCAATGGTATCTGTTTTCCAGTGCTGTGGCCGGTCTGCCTTTTCACCAGGTGTAAGTACAATAAGAGATCAACGCAATACTCACTCTCAGCTTCCACGTACTCGCTGCACACATCGTGGTTGTCCTGCAGGCACAGCTTGACGCGCACTCTCGGGTTGAGGTGGTCGAGCGCGGCGGCGCGGCGCGGGGCGGCGCGCGCGGGCGAGCTCTCCAGCCGCGCCTCGTGCGGCGACGACGCGGTGCCTGAGGCACGGACCGCCATCGTTTCTACCACCTGTCAAGGGTTTTTACATTTAATACAAAGAAAGAAAAATACAAACAAACACATTACACAATTTAATATCATCCATGTAGAGGATATGATTTAATAAATTTCTTCGAGGATTATTGTCTGTTTGAACGTCTGTGTAGTGTAAATCGTAATCATTGTAGTCGCATTTAACATTTTAAGGGTTAAGAGCTAGGCAAAACCAAGGGTTAAGGGCTAAGCGCGTCTCCCTAGAAAATACCACGAATAATTTGAATATTTCCTGTCTCTACTGTTTTATCCGGTAAGGAAAGTTTAAGGCGGATTGTCCAGTTGCTCATCGCAATTTTCAGAATGCCCAGGACTTGAGTTAGCCGAGAATGGGGGACAGAGTCTTATATCTTTTGGTAATCTATGTTTATTATTATTATTCATGTAAAAAATATTACTATAAAAATGTCGAGGATTATTAGATATAATACGTGAAGCAAAAACTTTGTACTCCTTTTACATGTATTACG